>MU732429.1:3117-50079 GCA_026770625.1 Nicotiana glauca
CCAATCAAGCATTTAAGAATGAGAGGTTGCAGAGAAAGAAAACATTCACTCCATTGGGAGAATCATACGCCAGTTTATTCCAGAGGCTAAGGAAATTAGACATGTTGAAGCCGATAAAGATAAAAATGCCGAACCCTCTTCCAAAGAAGTTTGATATTTCTCAAAGGTGCGCATACTGCTCAGGTGCCCCGGGGCACGACATAGAGAAATGTTGGAGTCTGAAGAATGCAATTCAGAAGCTTATTGACACAGGTGATATTGTCATGCCCAATCCAGATGCAACAAAAACTCTGGCCAAAGTCCATCTCCAGTGCATATTGAGATGCATATGATGGAAATGATTGATCGTAATAATGAGCCGACAGAGGAAACCCAGAAGCAGTTTGCTCAGAATAATGTGATGAAGACTTGTGAAAATTCCAGCAATCTTGGTATGAAATTTAGTGGCTAAGATGCCTTGCTTGGTAAATTGGGAAGACGCTCCATCTCTTGGAGTTTGGTGGTTTATTTTGTTGTCATTTCTGTTGTCCGGGTTATTTCAGGGTTGTAATCCGGACATTGTCTTGTGACTCAAACCCTTCTATCTTTTCACTTTGCTTTGTTTAATCATAATAGCTTGTTTAGTGTCGTCTAGGCTTGTAATTCTAGTCTAGTTTGCTTGTTTTGTTGTTTAAACTCTTTCACTGTCAGTATAATGCAATTCTCTATTTCCTACCATTTTTGGTCATTTTTAGTTCCTTTCATGCTGGTTCTAGTGACATGACATTCACACATAATTCTCGGCCTGGTTTTTAAACGTCACTTTAGCAATGAAACAATGTTAAAGATGTAAGGGCACTCGAAGGAAATAAGAACATATTCAAACACTTTGAATCCCGAATCAAGTGAAACTGAGAGCAAATAGAACATAAAGAAATACTATTGAAATGCATCATGCCACATCGGTTTGAAATCAAAAGCAAGTTTGCCCCTAGGTCTATAAAGGTCGTTCGTGGTACTGAGGTTGTTATCCAATGGTGTTGGGTAGCTGACAAATGTAGAAGGCAAATATGTGAATATGGTTACTAATTCTGGTGCAATCAAAAGATGTTGTGTGTTTTCCTTAGCTTGTTTAACTGCGTAGTTTGTACTTGGTATGTTTTGAAGATTGGAATGACGAAGACATTTTTATTCTGCTATCCAAACACTTTATCCTTTGTTACCCCTTTGAGCCTCGATTATTTTCTTGCATACCCCTCTTTCGGAATCATTAATAAGACTCGCAAGTTCGAATGGGGAAGTAAGTGGAGAAACAAGAGAAAAAATAGTGAAAGAAAAGAAGAGAGAAGAAAAAGAAAGAAAAGAAAAGAAGAGAAAAGAAAAGAAAAAGCAAAAAGAGAAAAAAAAAGAAAAGAAAAGAAAAGAGAAGGAAAAGAAAAGAATGGAAAGAAAGGAAAATAAAAGTGGAAGAAAGATCGCAACAACAAAAGTAATCGCCTGAACTACGTTTGACTTGATCCTGAAAGGGTACGTAGGCAACCTCTCTGAGGTTCAGTCACAACAAAATAAAAGTCCAAAAGTCCTCAAGAAAGAAACTGGGGCAGAAGTTGTGGTTGTTGCAAGAGACTTGATTCCGAAAGTTGTAATTTTTGAAACCATGCTGAATTATCTTGAGCCTTTGATACCCTTTCTTTCTAACCCCATCCAAAAGCCTGCATTACGGTCCAAAGAAAGACCTTCTGATCAGTCTTCAAGAAATGCCGAGTCAAGTGAGTAGAGGTGAATCATGCTAGGGTCTACACTCCGGTACAAGAAGTAAACACTCCGGTACAAGAAGCAAACAATCCGGTACAAGAAGAAAACACTCCGGTACAAGAAGCAAAAAATCTGGTACAAGAAGAAAAATGATGAAAATGAGAGAGTCTTGTTGATGAAATCCTCCACGGGTACCTCCAAGGCAATGAAAGATGAGAGAAATAAAAATAGGAGAGTCTTATTGGTGAAAACCTTCACAGGCACCATAAGGCAACAGTGAGTTGAGAGAAAAATCAAAATGAGAGAGGCTTGATGGTGAAAACCCTTCGGGCTTACAAGTCGAATAAGGATTGTGAATCAGATCGGGCAAGCGGAGCATTGAAACCCAGTTTCATAGCAAAAGGTAAAACAAGAGCTGAACATCAGATTTGCTAAACAGAGTAGGCTGCAGGTGCATGTCAAGGTCATTAGAGTCTGTATCCACATCCGATGGATTGCTACTCTGTAGGTTTCTTGTTAGGAATCGTCTCTCTCCATTAACCTTTACTCCAATCCTCCCACTTTGTTTTACTCCTTCATCTTGGGTCGGTTTGTTCAAAATAAGTGAGAAATGACATCAAAATCTGCCACCAAGCTTTCCAATTAAACAACACGGGACCTGGTGAGCACATAAAGGCGTCAAGCCAGAAGAAAACCACAAGCACACTGAGTTGGCCACAATCAACATGCTTTGGGATTCGTGCAAAATACAAGGGTCTGATTTAGGAACCACACAACAGATATAGGGTGTTTTGGTGAACGGATCAGAGGTATTCTCCGTGTCAAGGGTAGCAAAAGAAAATGGTTAGTCAATAAACAAGAAAGATCTTCGAGTTGGAATCAGTCGTTGTGATAAGTGAAGGAACAATAAACTCAAGGCCAAAGCCAGTGGTCAAGAAAGAACATCATATACACAAAGTAGGGACAATAGACATGCTGTGGGATTCATATGAGACATGAGGATTGGGGAGATGACCGTTCATGCAATGCAACAAATGGAGGATGTCGGGCCACCCTCAAAGTTCAAGGCCACAAACCAACCACCACATTTTTAACTCATAAGTTTTTTTTTGTTTGAAACAGGAACAAAACAGTAAAAGAAAGTTGGTTCAACAGTAAGGGAACAAGAAAGGAAAGAAAAGAAAAGGATGAAGAGGAGAGCCGACAAAAGGGAAGTTTCTCAAATCATTGACCTTTGCCATTGATTTTCACAATGTTTCCTCCTAGGATAAAAGGCCTAGTCTAATGGATTTTTCTCCAAATCAAATCTTAGTTTGATGGAACCTTCTCCTAAGAAAACAAAATGGACCTAGTCTGATGAATCTTCTCCTAGAGTCAAAATTTTAGTCTGACGAATCTTTCTCCTAAGATAACAAAAGACCTAGTCTGACGAGTATTCTCCTAGAGTCTGAATCTTAGTCTGATGAAACTTTCTCCTAAGATAACAAGATAACAAAAACCTAGTCTGATGAATTTTCCAACATCTTAATCTGATGAATCTTTCTCCTAAGGTAGTGAAACCCCTAGTCTGAGGAACCTTCTCCTAGGATCAACATCTTAGTCTGATGAAACCTTCTCCTAAGATAACCAAAAATGGACCTAGTCTGATGAATCTTCTCCTAGAGTCAAAATTTAGTCTGACGAACCTTTCTCCTAAGATGACAAAATGGACCTAGTCTGATGAATCTTCTCCTAGAGTCAAAATCTTAGTCTAACGAACCTTTCTCCTAAGATGACAAAATGGACCTAGTCTGATGAATTTTCTCCTAGGATCAACATCTTAGTTTGATGAATCATTCTCCTAAGATAGAAAACCTATTCTGATAAACTTTCTCCTAGGATCCAAAACTTTAGTTTGATGAAACCTTCTCCTAAGATAACAAAAAATGGACCTAGTCTGGTGAATCTTCTCCTAGAGTCAAAATCTTAGTCTGACGAACCTTTCTCCTAAGATGACAAAATGGACCTAGTCTGATGAATCTTCTCCTAGAGTCAGAATCTTAGTCTGATGCATTTTTCTTCTAAGATAGTAAACCTAGTCTGATGAATTTTCTCCTAGGATAAAAATCTTAGTCACATAGTTTTACTCACAAGGGTCGTACATGCCAATCAAGTCTTTAGTTTTGCTCTCACCATAGTATCAATAGCTTAGGTAACAACTCACAAGTCTGCCCAGCCATAAACTGGGGCAGAAAATCTTCTTTGTGTGTTTATTTTGTTGCAATCAGGAGCCCACCTGGAGAACAAGGGAATACTTTTCAAGCATTGCAGTCAGGAGCCCACCTGGAGAACAAGGGAATACTTTTCAAGCTTCAGCAATCAGACGCCCACCTGGAGAACAAGGGAAGTACAATTCAAATTTTAGCTTTTAATTTTTGATATTGGATAACATGATGTGCCCAGTCACCAAACTGGGGCAGAAAATTTTCTTTGTTTGTTTATTTTGTTGCAGTCAGGAGCCCACCTGGAGAATAAGGGAATACTTGTCAAGCATCGCAGTCAGGAGCCTACCTGGAGAACAAAGGGATACTTTTCAAGCATCGCAGTCAGGATTCCACATGGAAAACAAGGGAACACAGAAAGTTTCGACAATCAGGCGCCACCTGGAGAACAAGGGAAGTACAATGCAAATTTTAGCTTTCAATTTTTAATATTTGATAACATGATGTGCCCAGCCACCAAACTGGGGCAGAAAATTTTCTTTGTTTGTCTATTTTGTTGTAGTCAGGAGCCCACCTGGAGAACAAGAGAATATTTTTCAAGTGTCAGCAATCAGGAGCCCGCCTGGAGAACAGAGGCATATGTTTCAAGTATTAGCAATCAAGCATCACTCGGAGACAGGGTAAAACATCTCAGATCACAATTCAAGTCAGCAACAAAGGAGGCTTGCGAAAATAATGTGAGTCAAAAGTCCGAGACGACCAGCGGAAGTTGGTCACAATCCAAAATAATAAAAGAAGAGGATAAACAAAAAGAAGGCAAAAGGAATCCGAATGCAGAAGTAGAGAAAGATGTGAATTGCTTAAGACATGATTGGAGTCACAAGCGTGGGGCGTTGTCCGGGTTTGGTCCGAAAAGCTGAGAAAGAATGAATTAGCACCTGCAACTAGCTAGCGTCAAAGTTCAGATCCAAGGTCTGCATGAAGAACCATTCAAGACTCAAGATCAAGCTTCAGAAGACTTATAGATAGGAATCTTGTAACTCGTAGTTGACAGGCTTAGCTAGTCTCTTTTCATTTCTTTTGATTTTGATGTAATAACAGGACCGCGGATCGGAACCTCAGCGGAACGACACCTCGACCGGCTCTTCACCTCGGCGAACTCCATCATCTCGCTCACTTATGAACTACACTGACCTTATTCCTTTATAGCCAAGGATATGTAGGCAACCTTGGAAGCAGGGTGTGGTCAAACCTTTCAAAAATTCTTCCCACGGAGCATTCAAACGGGCAAATATCGCTCGTATCTACTCACTTTATCTTTGCACAAAAATTTTTCGTGTTCCCGAGCAAAGAGGGGTAGCTGTGAGCACGTGATTTTTGCCCTACATGAAAATAACTCCTAAAAATAGATCAAAATAATTTTAATTGATTTTTAGGTGTTTTTCTTTATTTAGTTGCATTTCATGCATTTTTAATATTTTTAAAATCATAGAAAAACCATAAAAAAAAAGTGTCACATTTTAATTTCATGCCACCTTAGGTTTAATTTGTATTTAGGAATTAATTACATTAAGTTAATTGTGCTATTAATCAAAAATTACAAAAAATAATTATTTTTACATAGTTAGATAATTAGCTTAATTTGAATTAATTTAGGAATTTAGTTTAGGTTTTTAATTAACTAAAGAAAGAAAAGAACAACAAAAAAAAGAGGGAAGTGAAAAGGCTTGGTCTTAAATTCAAATTGGCCAAACATTTGAAAACTCAAATATCCCCCCCAAAAGACCTTCCCCAAAATATTTTTCCCCCAAAACCTTCCCCAAAATATTCCCCCCCCCCAAAACTACTCCCCCACCCCATCACACTAAAAACACCCCACACACACCCAATTAAAGGGGAGCCGCCAGCAAAATAAAAAAAAAAAAAAAACCTGCTCTCCATCTTCATCACACCAGGCAGCCATAGTCAAGCTCGAAAACGCCCAAAAATCTTAGCCAAATCCAGCTAAAATCAGTGAAACTTCAGCGTGTAATCATAGTCGAAAAAATCATGTGAAATGTCATTGCTTCAGCCGCATACCCGCCAGATCTCTCACCAGCTTCGTCCGCACAGTCATCGCCTCCCATCTCTCGTCCATTTCTGCTTCAACCTCAAACCAGTCCACAATCCAATACATGAAAGGGTTTATATTTGCGAGTTCGAGGGTCTGTCAAGTTCGTGTTTCTTACGTGGTCCTTGGTTAACGGATCTCTTGGTGTCCGGTATCATTGACTCGATCTTCTTTGTAAACCTATTTGAGATGTTTTTTTTGCTGATATTTTGAAAATTATAAGGTCCGTTTCCTACATTTCCTTAGTTTCTGCTAGTTTTCTCTTGGCTTATAATAGTTTGGTGTTTATTTTCGATTAGCTTGTGCCTATTTTATGCTAGCATGATTTTTGTTGTTGTCTTGTTTAGTTTTGTTCATCTTCATAATGTTCCGTTGGTGCTTCCCTTGAGTTGTGAGGTGAAAATCGTTGATATTTGCAAAGATTTACTTTATACTTTTATGGAATATATCATGTTTGCTTTACCTATTTATGTAGCTACTAGTTTTAATTTCTCATGCTTGCAGCAGTCCCATAATTGATAATATTGAAATGATCTTTGATGACGGTGCTGGAGTGAAACGTAGTTAGATAAGTTCGAAAGTGTTGAAACGGAGATGCAACAATAATTATTTGGTGACGTTACTGGGGTGAAATGTGTTGAAATGGTCTTTAATTTGTTTGTGTTAAAAAGAAAACCAATTATTTGAAATGTTGTGGGATGTGAATCAAAAGAGCAAACAATATTGGGTTACAATACTTGAATGTAAGAAACAAATTGGAAATGTCTTTAGTTTAATAATTTGAGTTTTGGATTATTTTGTTCTTTGCTCTTGTTTTAGTACATTGCTTTGTTCGCTAGTAACATGTTAGACCGACCACACTTGCATGAGCGAACCTTTAGGCACGTTTTGAATTTATTATCGTGACTGTGGGCACGTTCACATAATTACGATTCCTTGAGGATAGATCGAGGTGTGCCATTTAGTTGAACTTTCCATGGCCCTCGCAAAGTAAAAAATACGTAGTTGCTTTAGGCACGTAATCTTAATAATTCTACCTTCCTAAATACGGGTGCACATTTATGTGACCCAAATCTAAATCTCAACGAAGTCGAAATGTGTCAAAAACCACGGGTGCACTGGTGCGACGTGGTTCGAGATGCATTTTCACGACGTTGCAATTCTTATAAAAATAAAATAATAATAATAATAATAATAATAATAATAATAATAATAATAATAATAATAATAATAATAATAATAATAATAATAAAAGCAGGCTCTAATAAAAGGCACATAGGTTAGAACATGTTTTGGAATCAGATAAAATCAAATACAATAGTTGAGCGACTGTGCTAGAACCACGGAACCCGGGAATGCCTTATACCTTCTCCCAGGTTAACAGAATTCCTTACTCGAATTTCTGGTTCGCGGACTGTTAATAGAGTCATTATTTTCCTCGATTCAGGATTCAATCGGTGACTTGGGACACCAAATATCTCCCAAGTGGCGACTCTGAATCTTTTAAATAAATCCCGTTTCGATTGTTACTTCAAGTTGGAAATAACTCCCTTTATTATACCCTCTTCACGGGGTGTAGTAGGAAAAAGGAGGTGTGACAGGTGGTTGATATTTGAACTGATTTATGCTTTCCATGTTGAATTAGTGGTTGCAAATACTAATTTGTGCCTATTTGACTTGGGTTCTTCTTGAGAAATAGAGCTAGAGTCTAGGAAAATCAGTTCAAAAAGGAATTGGAGCGTATTCAAGAGATTGATAGCCCCAATTAAAGGGTTAAATACAGAGATGGTAATACCCGACTTGAGCCTACGTTGTTTGCATAATTTTGACACCCAATTGGTCTTGAGAAAGTCAGTTAGGGCAAAGTCACTCAAGCTATCGAGAGGTATAGAGTGAGTAGTGTCGTGCATTGGCTATATCACGATCCCAAACATAACAGCTTTGCCTTAGGCTTTAGAACACGTCAAGTATTCACCTAGGAGAAAGTCACTTCCCTAGTGCCTTGTTAACTATTTAGAAAACCTTACAAGCATTCACACTTAGCTTAATTTCGCATATCATTAGCATAAAAATTAGAAGTAACAAACAAACAAATATGATTGGAAGTGTAACAAGAGCACTACGCACTACAAGATTAGATAGAAATCCAACTCCAAACATTGTTCTAGCTCCCTGTGGATTTGATCCCGACCTTCTCGGGTAAAAGCTGCATCGACCACTCTTGCCACTTTGTAGTGGTGTAGGGTGGGCACCGATCAGCAAGGAGAAGGAAATGCTTAGCCTTATGTAAATATGGAGGCAGTGCTTAGCCTCATGTACAATTGGAGACAGGGCTTAGTCTCATGCAAGGGAAAGGCAACGCTTAGCCTTATGCAAATATAGAGGTAGGGCTTAGCCTCACGCAGGATTTAAGACAGGGCTTAGTCTCGTGCAAAGAGAAGGCATTTCTTAGCCTTATGCAAATGTGGAGTCATGGCTTAGCCTTATGGAAGATTTGAGACAAGGCTTAGTCTCATGCAAGGAGAAGGCAATGCTTAGCCTTATGCAGTGAACAAGTAGCAAATAAGGAGTATAATGTGTCTTAGCTGGAGATATATTTGTGTCTGGTGGCCCGATTGATAGTGATTTTACTGTATGTATATTTACGAATGCTCCTGTTATGCCTACTATGCCTGCACTCAAAGAAAAGTCGTGAGTTTTGTAAGGGTAGATTGGTTTGTGCCTTTGTCTGCTGGCTGTGGTTTGCTCCATTCTGGAGGCCCTATTTCAGTTGCCCTGGGTAACACCTGGCTGTCACAGAAATAGAGTTTTCAAAATATGCACTTATTGATAAAAATAGAGTTATTTTAGAAAATATAGTGAAATATCAAGTAATTTTAGATGAACTAATGACTGTAACATATTTCAGAGACATTGCAGTTTTCTTGTATTAGAATTTTGAGGGTCCTCATCAAAATTCTTCCCCAGTTTGGTAAATGATCATTCAGCCGTTTTGCGTGCGACAAAACTTACTGAACCTTTTTTGGATTTTTGAGAATCCTTCTCAAAATTCTCCCCCAGTTTCTTAACCAATTTCTAATTGTCTGGCATATGATGGCGTCGGCTGCACTTGCTCCGGAATTTTGAGGGTCCTCCTCAAAATTCTTCCCCAGTTTCTGGTGCTGGGGGACAATAAAGATTTTATTATGATATGACCGAACCCATAGGGATGCCTAAGTATTCCCTCTTAAATGGGAATTAGGTCAAGTGTAGTTCAATTATATCATATGAAGGAATGTAAACAATCTAAACATAGAATCTCTTGACTACATCTGAATTGATTGGTTTCGGCCAAACTTCTCCGTCTATTTCTGCATGTATGAGTGCTCCTCCTGTTAGCACCCTATGAAATATGTCATAACCTTGCCATTTGGGAAAGAATTTTCCTTTGGCTTCATCTTGATACGGGAAGATCTTTTTCAGCACCAACTGTCCTGGTGTGAATTGCCTTGGTTTGACCCTTTTGTTGAAAGCGCTGGACATTCTATCCTGATATAGCTAACCGTGACATACTGCATTCAATTTTTTCCATCTATAAGGGCAAGTTTCTCATAGCGACTCCTTATCCATTCTGCATTACTGAGTTCGGCTTCCTGTATGATCCTTAAAGAGGGAGTTTCTACCTCGGTTGGAATGAAAACTACGGTACCATAAACGAGTAAATAGGGGGTTCCCCCGATTGATGTGCGAACCGTAGTGCGGTACCCCAATAGGGTAAAGGGTAACTTCTTGTGCCATTGTTTGTGATTTTCTACCATCTTCCTTAGTATCTTCTTGATGTTTTTATTGGCAGCTTCCACAACTTCATTCATTTGAGGCCTGTATGCTGTAGAGTTTTTGTGCTTGATTTTGAAGGTTTCACACATGGCTTTCATCAGGTCACTATTGAGATTGGCAGCATTATTAGTGATTATGGAATCGGGAACTCTGAAACGACAAATAATATGATCCTTGACAAAGTCTGCAATAACTTTTTTGGTTACAACTTTGTACGATACGATCTCTACCCATTTTGTGAAATAGTCGATGACCACTAAAATGAACCGGTGCCCTTTTGAAGCAGTGGGCTCGATCAGATCGATGACATCCATTCCCCAGGCAAAAAAAGGCCAAGGTGCACTTATTGCATTGAGCTCGTTTGGTAGTACCTATATCATGTATTCATGTACCTGGTACTGGTGGCATTTCTGTACGTACCGGATGCAATATGTTTCCTTGGTCATCCAAAAATATCCAGCTCTGAGTATCTTTTTGGCTAGAACAAAACCTTTCGTATGTGGTCCAAAAGTTCCGACATGTATCTCCTAGAGCAATCAGGAAGCTTCATTTACGCCAACATACCTTAACAACCACAGATCAGGAGTTCTTCTATACAAGGTCCCTCCACTTGGAAGAAGTGATTAGAAAGCCTCCGCATCGCGCATTTCTAAGTATGGTTTTCCTGCTCTGGATATTCTCCTCTTGAAAAAAATTCTTTGATGTTGTGTAACCAAGGTTTTCTATCGATTTTTTCCTCAACATGAGCACAGTAAGCCGGCTGGTTATGGATTTTCACTGTGATGGGATCGATGAAATTCTTGTCTGGATGTTGTATCATTGATGATAAGGTGGTCGGTGCATCTACGAACTTATTTTTATTCTGGGCACATGTTTGAATTCTATCTTTGTGGATCTCTTCATTAACTCCTGCACATGAGACAAGTATGGCAGTTCTTGGTGTTCTTCCTAGCCCACACTCCTTGAATCTGGTGCTAGAAGATCCGAATCATCAATTACCAGCAGCTCTTGTATATTCATATCGATGGCCAGATTGAGCCCCATGATACAAGCTTCGTATTCTGCCATGTTGTTGGTTCATGGAAACCTAAGCTTCGCGGATACAGGGTAATGTTGACCTATTTTTTATACCAAAACTGCTCCGATGCCTACTCCTTTGAAGTTTGCAGCTCCATCAAAGAACATTCTCCAACCGTCGTAAGCTTCAGCAATGTCCTCTCATACGAATGATACTTCTACATTAGGAAAATACATTTTCAAGGGTTCGTATTCTCCTCCCACGGGATTTTCAGCAAGATGGTCTACCAATGCTTGTCCTTTTATTGCCTTCTGATTTATATAGACGATATCGAACTCACTTAATAGTATCTGCCACTCGGCTAACTTCTCGATTCGCATGGGCTTTTGAAAGATGTACTTCAGAGGTTCCATCCTGGATATGAGGTACGTGGTATAGGAAAATAAGTAATGCCTCAATTTCTGAGGTGTCCAGGTCAAACTATAGTAAGTGCATTCTAGCAGAGAGTCGTGCTTCATAAGGTGTGAACTTCTTACTCAAGTAGTATATGACTTTCTCATTTCTTCCTGTCTTGTCATGTTGTCCTAAAACACATCCAAAAGCTCCATCTAATACGGATAGATAGAGTAGCAAAGGTCTCCCAGGTTCTGGCGGGACTAGGACTGGTGGTATGGACAGGTATTCTTTGATTTTGTCAAAAGCCTTCTGACAATATTTGGTCCAGCTAGTTTCAGCATTTTTCCTCAACATTTTGAAGGTGGGTTCACATATTACCGTGGACTGTGCTATGAAGCGACTAATGTAGTTGAGGCATCCTAGGAAGCTCATCACGTCCTTTTTTTCTCTTTGGTGGTGGCAACTCTTGGATTGCCTTAACTTTGGATGGGTCTAACTCGATTCCTCGGCGGCTGACAATGAATCCCAACAACTTTCCTGCAGGAACCCCAAATGCACATTTCACGGGGTTCAATTTTAGATTGTACCTCCTTAGCCTTTCAAAGAACTTCCTCAAGTCTGCTATGTGATCTGCGGCCTTCTTAGATTTGATGATGACATCGTCAACATACACCTCTATTTCCTTGTGTATCATATCATGAAAGATAGTTGTCATGGCTCTCTTGTAGGTAGACCCAGCATTCTTTAGACCGATTGGCATCGTTTTGTAGCAGTATACTCCCCATGGTGTGATGAAAGCTATTTTCTCTTCGTCTTCTACATCCATCCAGATCTGGTGATAACCCGCGAAGCAATCTACAAAAAATTGGAGTTCATGCTTGGTGCAGTTGTCGATCAGGATGTGTATATTTGGCAGTGGAAAATCATCCTTGGGACTTGCTCTATTTAAATCCTAATAGTCGATACATGCCCTGACCTTCCCGTCTTTCTTCGGAACTGGTACAATGTTGGCTAACCAGGTTGGGCACTCAACTACCCTGAGGACTTTGGCTTTGATATCCTTAGTGACTTCCTCCTTGATTTTTAGACTCAAGTCTTGTTTGAATTTTCTGAGTTTCAGCTTCACTGGCGGACACATTGGATTGGTAGGCAACTTGTGAGCCACTATGTGCGTGCTCAGATCATTCATGTCATCATATGACCATGCAAAGATATCCGCATATTCCTTGAGGAAATTAATGTACTCTTCCTTCTCTGACGATGATAAGTGAATGCTTACGCGAGTTTTCTTGACGGTTTCGGCGTCTCCCAAATTTATTGCTTCGGTCTCGTCCAGGTTGGACTTAGGTTTATTCTCAAAGTTCTCAACTTCCCTGACAACTTCCTCGGGTATTTCATCCTCTTCGTCCAAGTCACTATCCTTATGTTGCATTGTCTCATTACATGTCACAGTCATCGGTTCATCAGGAAAAGTAATAATAACACTGTAAAAAGACAATGTGAAAGATAATAATGAATAATAAATAGAAATGCATTGATTAAAATTTGAAAATATCCAAAAAGAGTACGGCCCGATGAATCGAGCAATTATTTTGAAACAAAATGCATCTTTAAAACAAAATTACTAAAAATATCTCTAATGCCTAGCATGGCTATAGAAATAAATAAGCTAAATACCAAGCTACCCAAGGACTTGGCGGGCCTGGGATGGTGTGGCAGTCCAATTCCTGAGAACAACTCCCTTCTCCCCAGTCTGAACGGTGAGGCCTTCTCCCCCATCCTCCTCAATTATCACACTGCAATCCATATCCTCATCGTCCAGGAACAAATTCCTCAGCCCACTAAAGCTTCTTCCTCTGCAGTTCCCCATATTGTATCGGCCTGATGAAAAGTCTGACCCAGATGCAACATGGGTCGCTCGAGAGGGTAATAGGGACCACACCATGGTGGCGACCAGTTATTATACTTCTTCCAGGTGTATAGGTATCCCAACCCAAAAGTTGTGCCGTGATGTTTCAATTGTACCGGCTTGGTAATGCCCTGGAGATTCTTCCCAAGCCCTTTGCCGGGTTCATACTCAGACCATGCTAGTATGCTTTCTATTTTGTTACTACACCATTTGTCTTTCTCAACTGCATTGACATGTTCAATATGGTAATAAGTTTCCCCTCCTAGCCTTCTTTTATTCTTGATAACCGGGATAGTTTGACTAGTGTAAATGGGGTTACTTCCATCTCCGTGAATGATCACCTCCTAATGATTCCATTCGAACTTCATGGCCTGGTGTAGCATGGAAGCCATGGCCCCAGCGACATGTATCCAAGGTCGACCCAATAGAATATTGTATGTAGCTGATATGTCAAGCATTTGGAATTCAACATCGAACCAAGTTGGCCCATCTGCAGGCAAAGGTTAATCTCCCCAATCGTGGCCTTTTGAGACCCATCAAAGGCTTTCACATTAATATTCCCGCTCGTATCTCATGGAAATCCTTGCCCAATCCTTTTCAAAGTAGTCAACGGACAGATATTGAGGCTTGAACCCCCATCTATTAAGACCTTGGCAATGAATTTGTCTTCAAATTGTACTGTGATATGCAGTGCTCGGTTGTGACTTAAACCCTTTAGATGGTAATTCATCCTTGTAGAAGGTGATCGTATGACTCTCCAGCACTTGATCTAGCATGTTAGCCATTTCTCCGCGGGTGATATTATTAGGTACATAAGATTCATTTAACCCCTGCATCAAAGCATTCTTATGCGCCTCTGAATTTTGCAATAGTGACAGGGTGGATATTTGGGCGGGGGTCTTGTTTAAATGATCGATGATGGAGTACTCCCTCGCATGTACTTTCCTCCAAAGATCATCTGATCCTATTTTAATGACAGGTTGTTTAGTAGAAGCCTCCTTGCTCGATCCTCCCAAATGTTCGTATGTATAGATCCTTCCCATTCTGGTCATTCTTTGTGCGACATCAGATTCTTCTGTCTTTGCTTTTCCCTTTCGCCTAGCTTCAGAAACGTAATCCCAAGGTATGGCATTGGAGTTGAAAGGAGGTTTGGTTTCTACTGTCACTATGAAAGGTGTGTCCACTTCTACCTCAAATGGAACAAGTGTGGCTGCAGGTGGAGCTACCTCTACCTTAAATGGAACCGATGCGGTTATCTCAACTTCGACTGATGGCTGTATTTGTACCATAATAGGGGTGAGTGTGAAAACGGGTTTAAAGTCATTGCCTTTCTGAATAAGCCTAATTGACCCCTCAGGATCCCATTATTCATCCGTCTCTATCACATGTACCCCATCAACCCGATGATCCGGGAGAGGATTATTGTGAACATTGGGTGAAACTTTCTTTACTTGTACGACCTTGTTATCAATCAATGTCTGGATTTTATCTTTCAATGTTCGGCACTCGTCAATGATGTGACCCTTCATACCGGAATGATATGTACAGGTTTTGTTTGGGTTGACCCATTGAGATGAGTTCTCCATTGCCACAATAGGAATAAGGGTGACATAACCAGCGACCTTCAATCTTTCGTACAGCTAGTTAACGGGTTCAGCAATAGCAGTGTATTGTCTGGGTGGTTTGTAATCAAAGTTAGGTCGGGGTTTCTGGTAATTTGGATGAGTTGGCGATGAATGATAGTAGGCTGGCTGGGTGTTATAAGTGTGATAGGCGGTGGCGGGTTGAGAATATCTAAGAGATAAGGGTAGGTATATGGGCGGAGGTGTTTGGTATGTGGGTGGAGGCGTTTGGTATGTGAGCGGAGATTTTGGGCCTTGGGACACCATTTCCCCCACTTCTTTCTTCTTTGATATGCCGCCTTATTGCAATGCTTTGTTCGTGGCCTGTAGTGCCTCGAAATTTGTTACCATCCCGCTTTTGATACCTTCTTCAATCCTTTCTCTGAGTTTGATGATATCAGAGAACTTGTGATTCTCAACGACCATTAGCATTTCATAATACTGTGGGTCCTGTGCCCTGACGAAGGACTTGTTCATCTGTTCCTTGTCTAATGTTGGTCTGACCTTGGTTGCTTTCAACCTCCACCGAGTAGCATACTCGCGGAAAGTCTCAGTTGGCTTCTTCTTTAAGTTTTAGATATAAAAGACATATGGTGTGTTTTCTGTATTAAACCTGAACCGATCCATAAATTCAGATGACATGCTTACCCAATTGGCCCACTTCTTAGGGTTCTGGCTTATGTACTAGGACAGGGCATCTCCAGTAAGACTTCTCATGAAGAGCTTTATTCGGATCCTTTCATCTTTTCTTACCCCCACGATCTTGTCACAATAAGTTCTTAAATAAACCTTGGTATCACCTGTTCCATCGAACATTTCAAACTTCGGAGGTTTGTAACCCTCCGGCAGTTCCACATCTGGTTGTATGCACAAATCCTCGTAGTTCAGACCTTCTATCCCTTTACCTCCCTCAACACCCTAAACTCGACTTCTCAATTTCTTGAGCTCCCCGTCCATGTTCTTGATGAATAGGTTCTTCTCAGCAGATTCTGGTGTGTAGGAGATGGGTTGAGTAGAGTGAGGTACGGTTTCTACGTATATAGGGTTGTTTTGGTTAGTTCCATGGATTTGGGTGTAGTGATGGTTGTTGGTTGAGTTTTGAAGATCGGGAATAGGTTGTGGTGTGTTATGAGAAGTACGATATGTAGTGGTTTGGGGGTACTAGGTTGGTTGATGATGGTGTTGTGGAGGAGTTAGTATCGGTAAAAGATTGGGGTTTTGAGGTCGAGCTACATATTGATGGGGTGCGGGAGGATTTTATGGACATTGGTTTGGCATATTTTGAGGACGTGCTGGGTTTTGAGCATTTTGCTGGTTAATGTCTGGGACGTTTAGAGTGAGGGAGAGGTTTACTATGTTGTGGACCTGCTAAATTTCTCCTTGTAACTCCAGTATCTTTTGTTCCAACCACAAAACCAAGTCATTCTGCACTGGAGTACTCCGACCGTCTGAAGTCTCCACATTCTCGGCATTTTCTTTTCGTATACCACTCAAGTCATCAATCTTAGCTTTTCCTCAGCTTTTCGGATCACTCGGAGGAGTATAAGGTGCAGGGCCTCTAGATCTGGTATGATATATTGATGATCCAGTATAAGCGAACCAACCTTAGGGGATGGGAATAATAATAAAAATAAAGAAAAATAAAAGGTAAACAAGTTAGTAAGGATTAGGAAAAGTTTGTGGTATTTAAACACATATTGCGGGAATGTAAATTCGTGTCCTTATTTGGGAGCCTCGTTGTGCCTGAGGTGGGCCTAGCGACAAATATATTTGGAGAATTTTAGTGCCAATAATTTCCTTATTTCATTAATGTAATTATAGACAACCCAAAACGACACTAAATAAGATAAGTCACTAATGGCACTTGGCCTTATTACATTGGAAAAGCAAGTAAACCTAGTCTACTTGGTCCCAAAAGGACCTTCTCCAGGCTGGATGCTCTTATCAATCAGATCCCCCAGTTCGCGCAGGTTCAGTAGTAAGAATGCCCTTGCCAAATGTCCCCCTTCGTTTCCCTCAACGTAGACTCTCTTCCTTATTTCCCTTCCAATTCCATCAGACTGTACTCTAGATATTCAACCATTTCGCTTGATTTAACAGCCCTCTCTTTCCACTCATTGATCATTTCCATATCGGCCTTATATTTCTCCATATGCTCGACTTCAGACTCGCGAACTCCTTTGCGGAATTTGTTATACTTCACCTGTGCTTTGGCAGCTTCGTTTATGACCCTGTTTCCTGGACCAACCCTTGGCTTGAATATTCCTGATATGTTATCATCCAACCATGAGGGGTAGAACTATGCATGACCAACCTGATATCGATTTGGATTGATGGTATCCTTTTCCATGATAATCTTCAAGTGCCACATGTGCTGTGCTTCACTTTTGTATAGAATGGTGTCGCCCTAAAAATCGACTATTAAATGACTTATTTTAGCAACTCGCGGTATGACCTGCTTCTTGCCTGCCTGTCTCATAACCCTGAGGGGAGCATAAGAGTATATGCCCCTTAACCCAATCAGTACCAAGTGTGGAACATCCCTGGATCTGATGATGAACTCATCGGTAGGGAACCACTCAAACATGCATTGAACCTGGTCCTCGGTCAAATTGTTGAAAAAGTGCACCCATCCTACAACATCCTCTAGTTGAGCAAACCTATCTGGGATATAGGTCATTTTCTTGGGATGATGGAAGGCTATATGATCATTCCACAACCTTCGTGGAAACTCTTGACGGTATTGACCTTTTTGGAGATGCTTTAACAACCAAACCTGTAACAGCAAATTGCAACCCTCGAAGTATTTGTACCCGTTCTGACAACGCTCCAAAGCCTGGTACATATCTGCAATGATCATAGGGACAATGTTATATGTCTGCCCTTCGATCCCTTCCATCAAGGTTTTGGTTACCATGGCTAGTCTGGTGTGGATTCTATCCCCTTGGATCGGGAATACTAACATTCCCAAGAAATAGACGATGAACACAAAAACACCACGGTGAATCCAACCCAAGGAGGTGATGGAGAATTCATCATCGAAAATACGGTAAGACCTGCTGTGACCATATCGTTCATAGAGGAAATCGAAGGGTATGTAGGAGTTTTTAAGGCACTCCAAGTCATCATTCTTCTTTAACCCGATCATCTTTAGAAAACCCTTAGTAGTGTGATTTTCCGGTGACAATAAACCAGGACTATCCCAAGGTAGCCCAGCAGATTCCCTTATTTCAAACTCTAAGAGAGTGGTCAATTCTATGTCTCGAAAGTGGAACACGACTCTTTCTTTGTCCTAGAACATCGTAGCAACTTCGATTAACATGTTGTTTGGCTGAAGGTTCAATAAAGAATGCAAATTTGCAAAGACCCTTTTCACATGATTCTTATCACTTGACGAGAGATCCTCCCACCAATGCAGCAACATTAGTGGTATGTTACGGACATGCCCTTTCCCTTCCCAGATCCGACTATTTATACAACAATGATTAGCATATTGGCACTTATTTCTCCAAATTAATGCACATAATTGTGATTGCGTCCGTTGGGATTATGAAAAACCCGATGGACTTTTAAACGAGGCTTGTCTTAAAGGGTTATTATGTGGACAACATATTATCCCGGCTAGGATTGACCATGATGCATGTACAATAATCAGAGTAAGGTTTCTATAAAGGTCTAGACTGGTACCCTCAAGCAGAAAACTTGAGGGGGAAAGGCACGGAACTGTCGACTGCACCGTTGATCGACTAGTTTTACCGCAAATACACCTTTCCACAATTAATGGGTGATATATATATATATATATATCACCCATTAAATATATATAGGAAGAGCGCAAACACTCATCAAGCGGTGCTATAGGATTGATTACGCATGAGTTGAATATGATGTTGAGCATGATTTATGCAACAATAAATAGGACGTTATCATGTATTTGCACATTTGAAAATGATAAATCGACATTTAATAATTGAAAGACAGTTTAGAAAGAAAACAAAGAGACAAGTTAGTTTCTGTAGTAAAGGAAATCATAAATGCTTTAAAAAAATAGGCAATTAATTCAAATAAGGGGGAAGGGAAAGGGTGCACGTGTATTAACAGGATAAAGCATGTTCAAGACTAATTCACAAAAATAAGTTTGTTATGGTAAGTGCCTAAAATATCCCCAGTAGGGAGTTCGGGTTTCGACATTCCTTTGGGATAACTCATTTCCTTTTGGGAATTGGTATATTGAATTTGAAGAATCGCCACCTAAAAGAATTTAAGGTGCATTAGGGAACCTAAAACAAATAACTCATAAACCGGTTTACATTGCTAGAGATTGGGTAAGGGCTCGAAATAACCTTGAGGGAAAGGTATTAGGCACCCCTCGAGGTCCACAATGGCGGGACCCGGCCAAACTCGAATTAGGTGAATTAGTCTTATAAGCAAACAAAGCAATCTAGACAAATAGATATTACATTTAAAACAAGGGGTAAAAGGGGTTCTAGGGTTTTTAGCTTATACGATCACTTCTGTACATTACTTGGTAATCGTCCCCAAGTTGGGGTGCTACACATATCATTAGCGCACAAGTCATCATATCATTTACTACCCGATTACCCTCCCCTTAATTATTGTTACCTAAGCACTCAATAGTATCTAGTACGTGACTTATGCGTGCATTACCCATCCTTTACTTGTGGTCCTGGAGGTGTTTAGGACCTCTATTTAAGGAAGTTCTAGACTCACTTATGTTTTTTAAAGGAGAAAAACTAAGCGACAAACAAAAGCCAGATAGGACAATCAAATAAAGACGCAATTAAGGGGCTCATATTTACCTTCACAAATAGACAAACAATCGCACGCCTCAAACAAACAATCTTAAATGGTTAAAAGTCATATAGCAGGATATCTAGATGAGCACAACATATGCAATAGTTTTATTAGAGCGGGGCAGTAAATACCTAATCACTTTGCCTACTAATTTTATTTACTTCCTGAATCTGGGTAGTTTCAAGCAGCGACAAAGTAGCAGTTTTAAAACCCATAAACCAAATCAGCCTACAAGATTGCCTAAATGATAAACGACCAGCATTTTTATAAACTAGGTGCCTAAGCTGTAAACTGATTACTGATTTTAGCGGTTGATTTTATATTAAATCCTGTAGGCATGGTTTCTAAGTGCTGAAACATGTTGAAATCCTATAGGCATGAGTTCTAAGTGCAGAAACTAATTTTTAAACTTATAGACATGCTATCTAAATGCAGGAACTGATTTAAATCTTATAGATATGGTATCTAAATTTAGAAACTAATTTTAACCTTATAGGCATAATATCTAAATGTAGGAACTGATATAAACCTTATAAGCATAAATCATGATATCTAAATGCGGGAACTGATTTAAAACCTTATAGTCATGGTATCTAAATGCATGAACTAATTTAAACCTTATAGGCATGGTTTCTAGGCGAGTAAAATATCAATCAACTGCCAAGCGGACATCAACAAGGAAATTCCCAGTAACATGATTGCTAATGCACACATGAAGGTTTGAAGACATGATTATCGATGCAAAATTGAGTAACGACTTAGAAGCAGGTTTTCTAATGATGAAAATTCAGGATTCAAAGAATTAGATGAGTCCAATAGGCATGATTTCTAATGCACCTAAGTAAACAAACATTGCAGCAACCTATAGGCATGATTTCTACCTGTTACCAACAAAATCTATATAAGAATCCCTCCCATTTTTACTAATAACCCCAATATTTATTTTACAAGAATTGTTTTTACAAACCATAAATGATTGAATTACAGAAATAAGACTGTTAAACTATAGGGAGCCTGGATAGGCCCAAAAGTAAACTTGGAAAACCAGGCCTTCAACCAAGTATAAAGTGACCCAACATCTTATAGTATCCTGGTGCGTCAAAGTTCCCAAGGGCGTCTCGGGTTGCTCTATCAGGGCCAATAAGACCGAGTCAGTAGATGCAAAATTGACCTTCTAGGAAGCTCAGAAACTCTCCTTTATTGTTGCATTTTGAGTTTATTATTGCTTTTCCAACTTCGTGTTTTCTTATTTTTGACCGAACCTTCTTTCTCATAGGATTTCGATAAGCTCAAGTCTATGTTGCTTTAATACGAGGTGAAGTTGCGTAAAGCCTTGAATAGGGAGAAATGTCTCAGGCTTTTCTTGTGACAAGAAGGCAAGAGAGCTGATACATCTTCGATCGGAGTTGAACCGATGTTGTGATTATGAAGGCAAGCTCGAGAAATAGGTAACCCTATTTTGGAGGAATATAGGGTTCTTATCCCATCTTTGAAAACTAACGTTTCGGTATCTCAATTGCAAGAAAAGACTGAGGCGTTGGAACGCCTTCGGGGAGAAGCCAACCAAGTTAATTTTGAATATAACGAGTTGAAGGCACAGATAGATGCTCATGTTGCGGACAAAAGGAATGCTTTGGCTAAGGCCTCCACCCTTAAAATACAACTTTGTAATGCTCGAGAAAGCAACTTGGTCCATACAAGAAGGATTTCCAAACTCTAAACATATCTTTTGAAGATAAAGGCTGAGGTTGTGGATGCTTGAGCTGAAGCGGAAGGGGTCCTGGCAAAGGCCAATAAGAAGGTGTCCATCTATCTGAAAGATGCTATTGAAGCTCGTTTGAAGTTGAGGAGGGATTTTGATCGAGAGAGGAGGAGCAATGAATATGTCCAATGTAGATCCTGGAGGGAAACTCTCGAGGAGATTCATGGTAAGGGCTTCGATATCTCGGAGGAGATAGGGCAGGCCAAGGTGGATGAGTTTGACACCAAGTTTCTTGTATTTGATGCTGAAGGAAACGAGGAGGAGGCCGGTAAGGGATCTAGTCCCGAGGGAGACGATTAAGACATAGTCCTCGAGGGAGAAGTCTAGGTTTTTCTTTCTCGTTCTTTGTATCGAGCTCCCCGTGGGAGTGCTGTGAATGTATCTCTATACCATTATTTATAATGAAAAAGGAACACTTTGGTTTTCCTTTTATATACATTCCCACTTGCTTGTGTCTTTGTTTATGCTTTGAGTTTTGATGCATGTTGGCAAAACAACTGATAATAGTTGACCATTAATGGCTTGGTCCTCGAATCAAGTTTTGACTCAGGCTCATCGACCCTTAGGTTTTCAACATATTGGCCCTTAGGATCTTTAAGGTAGCCCTTAGGCTCTTACGTATTGGCCCTTAGGCTCTTTTAGGCTAGCCCTTAGGCTCTTACGCATTGGCCCTTAGGCTCTTACACATTGTGTTGGGTCGATGCGACCTCTAATATGGCTATAGTTTTCCCTCATTTTGGATAAAGACTTTTGAAGTTTTGATTATGACTTGGCATGTTTTGTGTTCGTCCGAATCTTCGATAGCTCAAATGAGAACCTCGATTATGAGTCGATATATGACAATATTTGAGTACCTCGGGAGGTTCGCTTGAAGGTTGAGTTTTCGAAACCTTTTCATCGAATGCTGATTATTTTTAAAGCCTTTTTATTATTTAGAGCTGATATTTATCGAAGCTCCTTTGCTTATGTTGATAGTATCCTGATTAACCAGTTCTTTTTGAAGTACTTTCGAAGTATTTTGAGGCCATTAGTTTTATGGCAAAAGTCGGACGTCTCCAAGCCGCATTAATTTGGCCATAGCCTTTTAGTTCGACCGTAGTCTTTATGTTTGGCCGTAGCCTTTAGTCCCCGTGTACGACGACCTCAGCGTCTATATCGAGGGTACGACTTTTTAGGGGTCTTACAAGTTCGAATATATAGCCTTGGCCTTAATATCGAGGGTTATGCATTTTTAAGGTCTTATAAGTTTGAGAACACCTTGTTGAAAGTTTTACAGACTTGATGTTGCCTCTGTGAGGGCTTATAAGTTTGATGTTTCCTGATCAATGTCTTACGAATTCAAGTTTTTGATGGCTCGATGAGCTGATTGTCAAAGACGATCCCCGAGTGTCTGAGAGTTTTTGTCTCTTGGGGAATTTTGTGAGACAGTAGTGAACTTCTTCAAGGTGCAGACTGTTTTGATAAGCAACGAGGCTTCTTCAATTACTTGATATATGCGTACACATTTTTTGCTTTTAGAAGATCGATTATTCTACATGGACACAGTTCATTTGACCGTTTGGCCCAATACAACATTCTCTTGTCGAGGTCCTCCTAGGCATAGTTTGATTTCTTCCGAGAGGTGACATTCTAGGGTGATGCTCCCCAATATTTGAGGTTGATTGAAGAGAAACCTTGAATACTTGATGAGTTCTCCTTAGGTAGCATATGGGCGTTGCCTCATTATAAACCTCGCGGTAAAACCCGTTCGGGGCAAAACCTGGTCCAAGGGAAAAAGAGTGCAACGCATGCTTTGAAACCCAAGGTCTTTGATCTGGAGGGTGCTTCGATTACTTTCAATTGAATACCTACAATAGGTTAGTATAAAATATAAATGAAAGGGGGGAGGGCTGTACCTTAGCAATGATAGCGTTCGAGCCCCGATACATTTTAATTGCTTGCTCTGAGGATGCGGTACGGTCCTTCATTCCCTTATTCGGATGTAGCCAAGAATGTCGGTTGTAGTTGCTACCCGTTATTTGCTTGTCTTTTGGATTTTGTGGGGTAGGAGGCGTCGATGCCGGTGCCATGTCGTGTGCCACGCCCCCTTTTTCCTCGTGGAGTTTGGGTTTCGACATTCCTTTGGGAAAACTCATTTCCCTTTGGGAATTGGGTATGGAATTTGAAGAGTCACCACCTAATGGATTTAAGGTGCGTTAAGGCACCTAAAGCAAATAACTCATAAATCGGTTTACATTACCAGAGATTGGGTAAGGGCTCGAAATACCTTGAGGGGAAGGTATTAGGCACCCCTCGAGGTCCACAACGGTGGATCCTGGCCAAACTCGAATTAGGTGAATTAGTCTTATAAGCAAACAAAACAATTTAGACAAATAGATATTACTTTAAAACTAAGGGTAAAAATGGCCATATGTTTTTTAGCTTATAGGATCACTTTGTGCAATACTTGGTAATCGTCCCCAAGTTGGGGTGCTACACATAGCATTAGCGCACAGGTCATCATAACCTTAACTACCCGATTACCCTCCCCTTAATTATTGTTACCTAAGCGCTCTATAGTATCCAGTACGTGCCTTATGCGTGCATTGCATGTCCCTTACCTGTGGTCCTGGAGGTGTTTAGGACCTCTATTTAAGGAAGTTCTAGGTTCACTTATGTTTTTTAAAGGAGAAAAACTAAGCAACAAACAAAAGCCAGAGAGGACTATCAAATAAAGATGCAATTAAGGGGCTCATATTTACCTCCACAAATAGACAAACAATTGCACGCCTCAAACAAACAGTTTTAAATGGTTTAAAAGTCCTATAACGGGATATCTAGATGAGCACAACATATGCAACAGTTTTATTAGAGTGCGGCAGTAAATACCTAATCAGTTTGCCTACTGATTTTATTTACTTCCTGAATTTAGGTAGTTTCAAGCAGCAGAAAAATAGTTGTTTTAAAACCCAAAAATCAAATAAGCCTACAAGATTTCCTAAATGATAAACGGACAAGATTTTTATAAACTAGGTGCCTAAGCTGTAAATTGATGACTGATTTTAGCGGTTGATTCTATCTTAAACCATGTAGGCATGATTTCTAAGTGTTGAAACATGTTGAAATCCTATAGGCATGAGTTCTAAGTGCAGAAACTGATTTTTAAACTTATAGATTTGGTATCTAAATGCAGGAACTGATTTAAACCTTATAGACATGGTATTTGAATGCAGAAAATGATTTTTAACCTTATAGGCATGGTATCTAAATGTAGAAACTGATATAAACCTTATAGGCATGATATCTAAATGCAGGAACTGATTTAAAACCTTATAGGCATGGTATCTGAATGCAAGAACTAATTTAAACCTTATAGGCATGGTTTCTAGGAGAGTAAAGCATCAATCAATTGCCAAGCGGACATCAACAAGGAAATTCCCAGAAACATGATTGCTAATGCACACATGAAGGTTTGAAGACACGATTATCGATGTAAAATTGAGTAACCACTTAGAAGTAGGTTTTCTAATTATGAAAATCCAGGATTCAAAGAATTAGATGAGTCCTATAGGCATGGTTTCTAATACACATAAGTAAACAAACATTGTAGCAACCTATAGGCATTATTTCTACCCGTTCCCAACAAAATATATATAAGAATCCCTCCTATTTTTACTAATAAACCCAATATTTGTTTTACAAGAATTGTTATTACAGACCAAAAATGAATGAATTACATAAATGAGACTGCTAAACTATAGGGAGCCTGCATAGGCCCAAAAGTAAACCTGGAAAACCAGGCCTTCAACCAAGTATGAAGTGCTCCAACATCTCATAGTATCCAAAAGAGTATCCTGGTGCATCAAAGTTCCCAAGGGTCTCAGGGACCCCGACAATGCTCACACCAAGAATCCTTTTAAAGAGAAACACTTTTTGTGCAGTATGGAAGGGCCAACATAGTGTGTCAGAGTTCGGAGTAGTCTCATGGACTCCTAGGCAGTGCTCACAGTTGAGGGGCAAGATCCTAGATACTCTAAGAGTAGGAGTGGAAGATAGATCTTGAAAGAGTAGAAATAATTTAAGAAAATAATTCAAAAGTAAAATAGTTCAGAAATAAAAACAGCTCAGAAGTGAAAACAGTTCAGAAGTGAAAACAGCTTAAAAGTGAAAACAGTTTATAAGCATTCTAAAAACAAAGGTTTCAGCAGGCAAACAGAAACACAGTCACAAAGCAAAGATTCATATTGCCCATATTTAGCTTAGTTCATTAGTTAACAATAGGTGGGCCTATAGCATCTTGGGAACAACTATACAGATAAAGGGTAGCAGGGGTTAGGAACATAGAAATCCTTAACCCAGGACACATGAATCTAATAAAAAACAAAAGCAGATTAACACCAAGCAAATTGACATATTATGACAGCCAAATTCTATAGAACTCAATAAAACCTAGTGATGCTAATTAGAAGCAATAGACAATAAGCACAAAAGTTTAAAGAGCCAGATTACATAGCACTGGATAGATTAGAAGGACTTATACTGACTTAAAACAGTAGACAGGAATGACATAGAACATAAATGCAGGAGTAGTTATGCTGGTTCATAGAAAGGGCAGGGATTTAATTTCATAGATGTGGTCATACTAATTAAGGCCAATGGACAATAAAGATAAGATTCTAAATGCCTAAGTAAGCATGCTTGTTTAAGGCAATAAACAGGAAAGGATTGAAGCTTAAACACAGAACTAGACATGCTGATTAAAGCAATAAACAGGAAAGATACAAAGTTCAACACAGAAGTAGACATTCTAATCAAAATATAGAAGAGACATGGATTCAACAGAAGTAAAGCAGCAGATGAGAGAGCACATAGGTTCAAGCTTCATAGTATAATGACGACATTATGAATAAGGGAATACCAGTTAATGATGGTAAGCAGAAGATGAAAGATATGCAGAACTCAGTGGTCTAGCCTTGGCTTTCAGCCGGCTAGGCAGTGCAATGAACACAAGTAGCAAAGAGGTTTTGAGAGCAAAGTTTGGTGTGTGTGTGTGTGTGTTTTTATCTATGTTCTTGTCTTAAAGAATCAGTAATGAGAGTATATATAGCACATAGTGAGGTAAAACAAATAAGGTAAAGAGGAAATCACAGTTCGTAAAACAAGGTTGATCAAATAAAATCAATCAGCCAATTAGGGAATCAATTCCTATAGAGAAATCCGGAAGAGACACCTTAAATTAGGGAGGGTCAATTAACGGTACAGAACTATGGCTCAAATAAGGCAAGAAATCAATCTCATACCATATAGGAGTCAATCAGATCCCCAAACCATACTAATAGTTTAATTAAGGCAAATATAACTAATCAAGGTCACAAATAAGAAAATAGGTAAAATCATAGAAAACACTGAATTTTAATAGGAAAATATGATTCAAATTAATCAGTATATTGGGTTGATAAAAATAAACAAATAACGGGAAGAAAAATGAAGAAATCAGTACAATAACAGAACAAAACATAGGGTTTAAAGAACATACACAAAATTAACCAAACGAGTAAAACATAATCAAATTAAACACTTGAAAGTTTGAAAAAGAAAAACTTTTGAAGAAACTTGGGACGAAAAACCTAATTTTAGAGAAGCACTGGAATTGGAATGGTAATAACAAAAGTATAAGATGTTTTAGGAAAAATATTAAATAGCACTTAAAACCTTCCAGATCTACAAGGATCCGGACAGACCCAAGTAATTATAAGACTAGCGTTTTTGAAAATAGTAGAGATGAAAGAAACTCGTTCCAAAACCATAGATTCAAATTAAAAATAGGCAAGAAACAGTACTCACAAATGAGAATAGCCAAAGACATGTCTGTGAGATAGATTTCGACAAAACCGGTTGATATTCTCTCATAAATCAATGAAGTCGTACAACCAGAAGATATAACAGGCCGGCAAGGGCCGGAAAATACACAAAAACCCCATGGACGGGAAGTTTTACATGTGACAACGCTATATTTTAGGGGTGGTTTGATAAAGAATGGAGAGGTTAGGGAAAGTGATGACGGTAGAAGAGAGGGAAAAATGGAGGGTTAGGGTTAGGCTCAGGATTAAAAATGGTAAGAAATAACGTGGACCGTCGATCTTAGAGATCAACGACCACGATTAGGCAAGGTCTATGGGTCGAGTAGGTGCAAAGTTGGGCTTGGGGGTTTTGGGCTGGTATTTTAAAATATTAGACTAGTGTAATTTAATTAAAACAGAATTAAAAGGGCTATTTGGTAAATACCCAATTAATTACTAAAAATATTTTGTAAAAATAATTAGCAGATTATAAAAATGATTTTCATGCATAAAAATGATTTAAAATAATTACTCAATATTATAAAAATATATAAAAAGCTATTTTCTGGTGAAATAATGTAATAATACATGCATGGGCTTATATTGCAAAGTTATTATCAAAAAATGTAAATGCGGCTATTTGTGAAATAATTTGGCTTACTATAAATATAAATAGTAAAATTAAGTCATAAAAAATGTTATAAAATCATTTGTAAGGCAATGAGTAATTATTTATATAATAAAATATTGGTATGAATTAATAAAAATTCTTAAAAAAGAAATGCAGAAATTATGGAAAATATTAGTTGATGCTAATGTTTTGTTTTAAAGGTATATATGCACTTCGAAAATATTATAGGGAAAAATTGGGTATCAACATTGTGTACCGCGAACATCTCTCTTGCTGCATGTTGCTCCCCATACACTGCTTTTACTCCATCCTTGGTTGGAAATTTCATCATTTGATGGAGGGTTGATGGCACTGCCCTCATACTGTGTATCCACGGCCTTCTAAGCAAGGCATTGTATCTCATGTCACCTTCGATGAAATCAAACTTAGTATCTTGGATTGTATTGGCTACATTGACTGGGAGGATGATCTCCAATTTCGTCATCTTGCTCGCCATGTTGAATCCATTGAGGACTCGAGAGGCGGGCACAATTTAATCGAGCAGTCTGAGTCGTTCCACCACCCTCGACCTGATTATGTTGGCCGAGCTACTTGGGTCCACGAGCACACATTTAATTTGAAATTTATTAAAAAGAAAAGAAATTACCAGTGCGTCATTATGAGGCTGAGACAAGGTCTCAATGTCCTCTTCACTGAATGTGAGAGCATCCTCTTCTATGTAACTCCGAGTCCGCTTTTCCCTGGTGATGAATAGTTTGGTTTACTTGATAATGGGTCCCTGCGGGACGTCCACCCTTCCAATGATCATGTGGATGGCGTGCTGTGGTTCTTCTGGTTCATTCTTCCTATTTTCCTCTCTTTCCCAAAATTGGTTTTTAGCTCAGTTGCTGAGGAACTCTCGAAGTGCCCTTTGCTAATCAGCCGGGCTACCTCTTCTCAAAGCTGTCTGCAGTCCTCGGTCCTATGACCGTGAGTGTCGTGATATTTGCATACCAAGTTAGGGTTCCTTTATGAAGGGCCTGACAGTATCGAACCTAGTTTTATTCGTGAGTCCCCGAGAGTTTTCACCCTGATATATTCCTCGATCGCCTCGAGGTATGTCACGTTTTGGGGCATATCTTTGACCTTCTACATACGACTGGTATCTTTCCTTGTTTTTTCTCGGCTCCCTTTATGTAAACCTTTGTTCCTTTGTTAAGGGCCTGTTGGGGTACACTGAGCCCGAGGGGGCTCCTAATTTGTCGTCTTCGACCGTGATCTTTGATTGATACCTGTTGTGAACATCCGCCCAGGTCACGGTGGGATATTTGATCAAATTTTATTATAGTTGCTTCGAGGCTACCGAGCTTTATTCGTTCAGTGAAGGCTTGTACTGCCCAATCGTCGAAGACCAGCGATAATTTCATTCGCTCCATCTGAAATCGAGATACAAATTCCCTCAACATTTTCGTTTTCTCGGACTTCCTGGTGGTGACCTTGATGGCACCGGCATGTGCCCTCACAAAAGAGTCTGACATAATGGCAAATGATCTATCGGGTTCGGGGGTAGGTTGTGGTACCACATCATGGCCCCCTTCGATAGTCTCTCTCAAAATTTCTTCAGCAAAACAGATTCAATCTTGTCGTCCTTTAAGTCATTCCCTTTTACAGTTCAAGTGGTAACGTGCTCATTAGGGTCCGTGGTCCCTTTATACTTTGGGACATCGGGCATTCTGAATTTCTTCGGGATGGGCTTCGGAGCCGCGCTTGGTGGGAACAATTTTTGTATGAACTTCTTTAAATCTACGCCCTTCAGGATCGGAGGTGCGCCCGTGATCTTATCTACCCTCAAGTTATAGGTGTCCACCTTTTTATCGTTATCCTCTATCTTCTTTTCTCCTAATTCAACCCTTTTGGTGAGGTCCTTGAACATCTTCATAATAGCAGGGTCTGTTGCTGACCCGTTGTTACTTGATCTCTTTGGTATCTGCTTGACTCCAGGAGCCATTTCTGGTGCTACTGTGCTTGGAGTTTTCTGGTGACTTTGTAGCTAAGCAATAGCCACTTGTTGTGCTTGCAACATTTCAAAAATGACTTGAAGACTAATGTTTCTTTCCTTACTGTACACACTTCCGCCGGTAGGAGGGCTTACATCGATATGCAAAGCGTTCCGTGAGCTCAAGTCAATGGGGATTTGTGCTGGTGCCTCCCTTGGGTTTTGTAGTGGTACACGGCATCTGCTGGTGCTACCCCTGGGTTTTGCGGTGGTACACCGGTGTCTGCACCATTTTCCCCCTGAATCCTAATACCGTTGTTTTCGCGTGCATTTGCTGAGTTAGACATTTTGACTTGAAATCAGAGATTCTTGGACAAGAAAAAGTGTGAAGAATAACTTGTGTCTTCAGAAAACTAGCACCAAAACAATCACTATTATTTTTTGCCCCACGGTGGGCACCAAACTTTTTACCTTGAAAATGGCAATGAAAATTATATTTTATTTTGTGGTTGTGATTTATTTTAATACTAGTTGTTAGGCACTAAATGCTAAGTGTAAGTAAAGAGAATAAGGAAAGCAAACCAAAGCTGTCACAAACCGAGCCTCGAGTTGACAAGAGCGGGGGCTTCAAGGCCTATTTAAGGCAGTTGATAATGAGCTATCAACAAAGAAGCAATGATAATGAAGGCCTCTAAGATGACCTTTTTCAGCTAGTAATAGGCGATAAATGAAGAACAATAAATGAACAATGAAAGAATAAGCAATAAATGTGAACAACAATTGTTTTTTCAAAGAGAGTAGAGAATGTTGTATATTATTCAATATATCGTGTCCTTACAAAATGACAAGGGTCCCCTTTATATAGGAGGGGTGAACCCCAACACAGTACATGTCTAATAAATAATGAGAAAATGCTACTAGTACAACTGTACAACGGCTTAGGACGGATTTTTACTATTCTTACAGACTCTGTCAGTCCTCATCGCGTGCCTTCAGGGGTTTCCCGCCTTTCCATGACGATCATTGACTTGCGCTACTCCGAGATTGACCTTTGATATTCCCCATCGAGGGAATCACCTCGGGGTCTGCTTTCAAATTTCACTTCGAGCTCCTCGAGGTCGGGCATTGGAGTGCCACAGTAGCCCCAAAGTCAAATTCTCCGAATTTAGCCGTATACACCACCAACACCTTAATTAGTTGTTAATCTCCCACTAAAATCATTAATTACTTGATTATCCACACAATTAAGAATTATCTCAAATCCCTTAAAATACTACTCACTTTTAACACACCTAATACACCTTACTATCATGGTCATATGGTACCTTGTATGACACTAGTCCATAAATACTGGGTATATAGCTCAGACCATATTTTATCCCAAAATGTCAAACTTTGACGAAATTCACTTTCATCAATTTTCTTACCTTCTCACCTTTACGAATTTACTCATCGCTTGTTGAAATAGCATAATGCTTATATTCTCAAAATAATCTCATTCCCAAACTTACGTCGATTAACTTACGATGAAACTTCAACGTACGAAAATATGGGATATAACATCTCGTTTCTGAGCTTATATCAATTTACTTAAGGGGTATCTTCACGTACGAAAACATGGGTTGTAACATCTATCTCGTTCGACCTCGATCATTACTGATCTCGATCTCGACAAGTACCTCAAGTCCCGATCTCGGTACATTATCCTCATGCCTTGGTCTGATATGCTATGGGGCTGATCCTTGATCTATCCCTTTAGTCTCGGTTAATCAGTAAAATTGGGTGGGCCCAGTTTTAAACATATATAGATAGTCCCCTCATTTTTTGGAATGTAATGACAAGAAATGAATTGAATTTACGAACCAAACCTTGGTTTATCATTACGTAAGCATTGTGACATAAGTAGTAGAGGTGACTGGAATCTCCCATCAGTTCAATTTTCCAGGCACTTAAGGCGCGACAGTTGCCGGTCGGCCACTAGCAACTTTGAACCGTCATCGTGAAACCCATAAATAGGCCTCTTTTCTATTCTTTTAAACTTTACTTTAATCTCTTCTACTATAATCTTCTAAGCTCTTTGCATTCTTCAAGTTCTTCTGCAAACCCTCAAGTTTCATTGCTAGCCTCTTCTGAAAACACCATATATCCTTAGCTTCTTCTGAAACCACCATATATCCTAAACCTTGTTCCTCCTCGTTCTCAAAAATGGCTAACACCTCTAAATTTGTCCCCCACAAAGAAACTGGCTCTTCATCACAGTCTGTCGGCGCCACCGCTGCCGCGAAACTTTCCCTTACAGACCTCGTTCAGGCAAAGTGTGTCACTGCTGCAGATTTCAAGGTGGAGAATACACCCCCAACACCGAGTCAATGGGAACCAATGTCGAGGTACATGTGTACAATCATCGAACGTCTTCTCGAGAAGTTGAAAGATGAGTGCAACTGGGTAGGCAAGGATGTAGTAGTGCCTAGCCCCGAAGAATCCATCACAACTTACAAGGAGGGGTATCTGAGTGTCTATACCTACCCCTTCATGATAAGTACTTTAGACCCTATCATGGTTGCCTTTTGCAAGAGGTACGATATCACTCTAGGCCAAATCCACCCATCATTTTGGAGGATCGTGATCCTCCGATTCTTTGTAAGCAAGATCGAGGGGCACCCTTTTACACTCGATCACCTCATGCGCCTCTATGCCCCCCGGCTTTATCATAGAGGCATGATCAAGCTCCACCGCCAGCCACCAAACCCCCATTCTCGAGTATAGATGGAACTCGAGACCAAGGTTAGATGGGAATATTTGTCCGAATAAAGACTTTGGATCTAATTCCTCCCGAACACATGTCGTTCGTTGAAAAGTGGAACATGAAACGTAAGTACCGTTCTGCTTCTGAATATTCATTTTTTCCATTTTACTTGTCCTCCCCTCATCTAAATTTTTGTGTTGCAGCCGTGGCCGTAGTGCCGGAAGTGATCCATGTCCTGAGGCAATGGGTCGAGGGATCGGTGTCATAAAAAACTTATTCAGAGCGAGTTTGGATGAAGTTGTCAAGGGGCTGATGGAAGGCTCGTAACCATGGTAAATTTCTTTCCTTGGAAAGGTCTTCAGTGGGGCATTGTTATTGAACTTACTCATCTTTTTCATTTTGTAGGCCTTGTGAAGGACGTACCAATGAGGCTCCCCTCTGCTAAAGAAGAGGCCCTCATTACCCAGTCAGCCTCGAAGTATGGCAAAGAGAAGAAAAGAAAGGAGGGTCCGAGTTCCCCAAGCTCGAAAAAGAAAAGGCCGGCCAGAATGCCCCGTAAGACTAAGGGGAAAGTTATCCACGTAAATCTAGAACCCGCTCACCAATATTGGATGAGATCGAGGATGAAGACATAGAAGAAAAAGATTGGTGCCTCGGGTGCGAGCTGGCATGGAGATTCAAAGAACTATTGGACAAGTAGGAGTCGTAGCTACTTTGCCCCGATCTGATGAGCCCAAACCAGAAAGAGTTGAAGATGCCTCATCTCGAGGTGGGGAGGCCAATGAGGAGGTGGTCGAGGCTGGTGTAAAAACTGAGCTTGAGGCTCCCCGAAATGAAGATGATGCCTCTAAAGACCCACCTGAGGCAATAGTGATCGGGGACTCCTCCTCGTTCCCTCCAGTTTTGGATTCGATGATACTTGTCGCTCAAACTATAGAGTCTTGTCACAGAGAGGGATCCCACGAATGGGTAGATTTTTCTGTGGCTATTTCATTGATGTGGAAGATATCACTGGTTTGGTGATTTGGACATATCAAGGAAGCACTCGAATGAGGCTTCCTCAAGCTATACACTGACTAACCAATTCTCGGCCCCAGCATTGACCCAATCATAAATGGACTCTCATCATCTTAATCCCAGAAGATACTCATATTTACTCTACCCCTGTAGGGTTGGCGAGCTATCTTCGATGCTTAATCACCAAAGAGGATCAAGCAAAAATGGACGTAGTGGACATTGCCTGTTTGTTCAACGAGGCCCAACATGCTCTGAATTGGGTAAGTTCAAAAGGACAATATATTTTTATGAATTTGAATTCTATATATCTCTAACACTTTCTTTCTTTCTCGTAGGCTTCAGTGCTGCATCATGTAGCCTTTCTCCAAATCCGAGAGGAACGCAAGGTCAAAGTCCAGGGTCTCACTAAGAAATGCAATACTTATAAGCTTTTTAGTCAGAAGCTTCAGGTAGACCTGGTGGAGGCTCGAAATACCCATGAAGAAATGGCTGAGCAGGTATTTTGAGTTCTTTAAGATAGTGAAGATAAGTCAGAGATAACAACTAACAATCCCATTCTGCAAGTTCGACAGAGGCTCGAACAAATCAAGGGCCTTCAAGCAAATATATAAAGTGCGAGCCGAGGCCGAACATTTCAAGAGGTGTATGGATATCTTGGCTACACAAAATGAGACCGTTCAAGAAGATCTGGATTCTGCCAAGTCACTGCTTCGATATGTAAGGGACAATGCCTCGGTCCAGGTAAAGAAGGTCGAGGAGCTCGAGTCCAATTTGGCTAACTTGGCCAAGGAGCTTGAGGTTTTCAGATCTGAAGTGGTCATGGACAGTACTAAGGACCAGGCTACTACTGGTCTCGACAGTTGTACAACAGTCCCTGAGTTAAGCTCGTCATCTTAGACCGACGACCCTAAGTTTGCAAGGGCATCGGTTCGCTGTTTTGCTCTCAAGGTATGTGTTGTATGGTCCACTACTTAAATCGATGTAAAGTTACTTGTAGATTGTCCAAGTACCTCTCCATTCTATCTTCTCGAACCTCGAAGGTTCTGTTGACTTGTTTTGCCACAAGTAGGGAATCACATTTGGCCTCGATGACCTCTGCTCCCAGGCTTTTAGCTAGCTCGAGACCCGTAATCATGGCCTCATACTCGGCTTCGTTGTTAGTTAACATTGAAGTTTTGATAGATTATCTAATTATGTTACCCATAGGCGGTTTCAAAATGATGCCCAAACTGGACCCTTTCACATTTGAAGCCCCGTCCGTGAAGAGGGTCCATACCCCCAATGATGTACCTGATTTTAATAACAACTCTTTTTCGATCTCAGGTACAAGGGCTGGTGTGAAGTCAGCCATGAAATCTACCAAGATTTGAGACTTAATGGTTGTTCGGCGTTGATACTCAATATCTTACTCGCTGAGTTATACGACCCATTTGGCCAATCGACACGAAAGTTTGGGTTTATGCAAAACATTTCGAATGGGATAGGTAGTTATAACACATATCAGGTGAATTGGAAATATAGTTTTAATTTCTGAGAGGCGCTTATTAAAGCAAACGCTAATTTTTCTAGGTGAGGATACCTAGTTCTGACCTCGCCTAAGGTCCGACTAACATATTAAATAGGGAATTGCGTACCTTGTTCTTATCGGACTAGGACCCCACTTACTGCTATTCCCGAGACCTCCAAGTATAAGTAGAGTTGCTCATCCGCCTTCGGCCTGTGAAGCAGTGGAGGACTTGACAGGTATCATTTTAGTTCTTCTAAGGCTTGTTGGCATTCAGGGGTCCATGCAAAATTGCTCTTCTTCTTAAGTAATGAAAAGAATTGGTGACTTCTATCAGAGGACCTCGTTACCCCTTTGAGCCTTATCTATTTTCTTTCATACCCCTCTTTCGGAATTTGTAGCAAAGATCATAAACAAAAGCGTGAAAGATAAGTAAAGGAAAAAGAGAAAATAAAAATAATGAAAAAAAGAGAGAAAAAGAAAAGGAAAAAAAAGAAGAAGAAAAAAACAACAAAACAACAAAAGAGAAAAGAATAAAGAAAAGAAAAGAAGAGCAAGAGGAAGAAAAAGGAAAGAAAAATCACAACAACAAAGTAATTCCTATGACATGAACTACGTTCGACCTGACTCCTTTTAAGGATGCGTAGGCAGCCTCACGGTTCGGTCCCATTAAAACAAATTCCAAAAGACCCAAGCAAAGAAACTGAGGTAGAAGTTGTGGTTGTTGTAGGAAATCTGATTCTGAAAGTTGTAATTTTGAACCCATTTGAATTGTTTTGAGCCTTTGATACCCTTTCTTTCTAACCCTATCCAAAAGCCCACATTATAGTCTAAAGAAAGACCTTCTGATCAGTCTTCGAGAGATGCCAAGTCAAGCGAGTAGAGGTGAATCATATCAGGGGGAACACTCCGGTCCAAACAAGGGAAATGAAGAATGAGAGAGTCTTATTGATAAAAACCCTCACGGGTACCACAAGGTGATGAAAGCTGAGAGAAGTCAAAAATGAGAGAGGCTTATTGGTGAAAAACTTCATGGGCACCATAAGGGGACGGTGAGTTGATAGAAAGACCAAAATGAGAGAGGCTTGATGGTGAAAACCCTTCGGGCACTACAAGTCGAATAAGGATTGTGAATCATATAGTATAAGTGGAGCATTGAAGCCCAGTTTCATGGCGAAAAGATACAATAAGAGCTGAATATCAAATTTGCTTAACATAATAGGCTGCAGGTGCATGTCAAGGTCATTAGAGTCGGTATCCACATCCGATAGGTTTCTACTTTGTAGTTTTCTTGTTAGGAATCATCTCTTTCCATTGTCCTTTACTCTTCCTGAGTTAGTTTGGTCAGAACAAGTGAGAAATGACTTCAAAATTTGCCACCAGCTTTCCAATTGCACAAAACAGAATCTGGCTAGAACATCAAGGTGTCATAAGTCAAGAAAGAAAAACAAGTGCATTGAGTTGGTAACAATCAACATGCTTTGGAGTCGTGTGAAATACAAAGGTTTGGTATATATCAATTCATGAACAATGCAACAGATGGAGGTTTAGGGTGAACGGATCAAAGGTCTTCTCTGTGATAAGAGTGACAAAGAAAGTGGTTAACCAGTGACAAGCGAGATATTCCAAGCAGAAATCAAAGTTATCATGGTAAGTGAAGGAGCAATAGACCTTAAAGCCAAGGCTAGTGATTTAAGTTAGGAAAGATCAACATGCACACTAAGTGGATGGCAATTTACGTGCTTTGGAATTCATGAGAAACACAAAGGTTTAGTACATGTCAATGCAATAGCACAATGCAACATATGGAGGGAGTTAGGTGGACGAATCAAAGGTATTTTTCGATGAAACACAAAGGTTTGGTAAATTTCAGTTCATGATCAATGCAATAGATAGAGGGTACTGGGTTTGAATGAAGAAGAGGTATTTTCTGTGATAAGGGTGAAAGAGAAAATGGTTAGTCATTGAACACGCAAGGTCTTCGAGTGGAGATCATTTATCATGAGAAGCAAAGGAGCAATAGCCCTAAAAGTCAAGGCCACAAACCAACCACCACATTTTAAACTGACAAGATTTTTCTTTGATTGAAACAGGGGCAGAAAGTTTTGGTGTTTCGGAGAAACGCTCCATAAAGAAAGGCAAGCACCAGACAGGTATGACCGTAAATTCTCAGGACCCTCCTGGAAAATGGGACCTAGTTTAAAATTCCAAACAGTCATGAGTAGTAAAATCTAGCATAAATGTACCCCGAGGAATATAAGATGGTTTTAAAGTTCGCATGTTGGAGATAGGATTCAATTAGGAGTTTTCAGGACCCTCCTGGAAAATAGGACCTAGTTTAAATTTCAAAATAATCATGAGTAGCATAATTTAGCATAAATATACCCCAAAGAAATATAAGTTGGCTTCAAAGGTTGCATGTTTAAGATATGATTCAATTAGGAGTTTTCAGGACCCTCATGAATAATAGGACCTAGCTTTAAGATTTCCATTAGATAACAAGATTTAGTGTAAGATCTATTGTAGGGAGGTATAATTCAGCCGTAAAAGTTCTGACATACGGAAGTATAATTCAGCCATAAAAATTGTCACTTCTAAGATAAGACTTGATTTTGATTTTCAGGACCCCCCTTGAATAGGATGTAGTTTTAAGACCCTCTTAGATAATATGATTTAGCGGAAATAATACCTTTAGAAGATAAAACTTAGATTTATAATTGTTGTTTAATTAAGAGTTGTTAGGACCCCCCTGGATAATAGGACCTAGCTTTCAAATTCTTAGTAATAGTTGGTAGAATAATTTAGTTTAACACTCACCTATTTGCCCAGCTACCAAACTAGGGTAGAAATTTTTCTTTGTTTTTGTCTGTTTTTGTTAAAATCAGGAACCCACTTGGAAAACAGGGAGAAGTAGTTCAAGTTTCAGCAATCAGGCGCCCACTTGGAGAGCACGAGAATACATTTAAGTTCAGCAGTCATGCGCCCACCTGAAGAGCACGAGAATACATTCAAGTTCAGCATTCAGGCACCCACATGGAGAACACGGGAATACATTCAAGTTCAGCAATCAGGCGCCTACCTGGAGAGCACGGGAATATATTCAAGTTCAGCAATTGGGCACCCACCTGGAGAGCACGGGAATACATTCAAGTTCAGCAGTCAGGCGCCCACTTGGTGTGATGACCCAAAGGGTCATCACCTATTTTCTCATTCGTTCTGTGCTTTCGAGACCTTGAAAACCTTATTTTTACTTGTCTCGATTTGCGTGCACAGTCCGGGCACGTAGCCGGAAAGCTTTTATGTTGAAATATGTGAATTCTGTGAAAACTTTAAAGAATTTTGATATTAATATGATTAAAGTTGACTTTGGTCAATATTTTGGGCAAACGGACTCGGACCCAAGGTTGGACAGTCCCGGAAGGTCCATAGAAAAATATGGGACTCGGGCATGTGCCCGGAGTCAAATTCCGAGGTTTAGAGCCTGAGGAGATTTTTTTTCTGTTAAATTGTTTGTATGAAATTATTAAGGAAAATGGAAATGGAAATTCATTAAAATAATGAGGTATCAGGCTCGTATTTTGGTTCCGACGCTCGATACAAGTCTTATATATAGTTTAGGCGCTTTCTGTGAAGTTTGGTCGAAATCGGATGTCGTTTGACGTGTTTCGAACTATAAGTTCCAAGTTTGAAAGTTTAGAAGAAAAATCATGTGTTTTGAGGCTTGATTCTATGTAAATGATGTTATTTTGGCGATTTGATCGCACTAGTAAGTCCGTAGGATGTTCTTGAGGTTGTGTACATGTTTGGTTTGGAGCCCCGAGGGCTCGGGTGAGTTTTGGATAGGAATTAGATTGCATTTTCTTATTTGTAAAAATCTGGTATTTTGGCTTCTGCAATTTTCGCAAATGCGAAGCCAGGGTTTGCAAATGCGAAGGCCAGCTATCGCAAATGCAAAGGCTGGTTCGCAAATGCGAAACCAGCCTAGGTAGGCCAAGCGTCGCAAATGCAAAACTAGGCATCGCAAATGCGATGGACACGTTCGCAAATGCGAGACCCAGTTCGCAAATGCGAAGGGTCCCCTGGCAGCCTGAGTTCGCAAATGTGATCCCAGATGTCGCAAATCCCAAGCCTGTTTTGTTCGCAATTGCGAACCTAGGTTCGCAATTGCCATATCCGAGGCCCAGCAAATTTTATACTTAGTCGAATTTTCACCACTTTTCACCATTCTTTCAAAACCCAAACACCATAGGCGATTTTTCAAGAGCAAACTTCATCCCAAATCACTTGTAAGTTGATTTTTACTCGATTCTTTCAATCTTTAACATCATTAAACATGTTTTCCACTTGAAATCAAGGATTTTCATGGGTGAAATTGGGGTTTTTGGGTAGAACCTAGGTTTTCTATAAATTGGGGAGTTGGACCTCGATTTGAGGTCCGATTTCAAAACAAATTACATATTTGAGTTCGTGGGGGAATGGGTAATCGGGTTTTGGTCCGAACCTCGGGTTTTGACCACGTGGGCCCGGGGGCATTTTTGGAATTTTTGGAAAAAACTTGGGAAAATCATTTTTATGCATTCAAATTGATTCATATAGTGTTTATTAAAGTAATTGAACAATTTGTGATTAGATTCGAGCGAATTGGAGGTGGAACCGCGAGGTAAAGCGATAGTTGAGGATTAAGTGGATTTCAAGGCTTTGATGTAAGTGTTTGGTTTAACCCTAGCTTGAGGGAATAAGAGTTCAGTCTTGTTGCTAATTGCTATGTGATCGAGTACGATTTATAGTCATGGTGATGAGTATCTATACATTAGTGTCTAGCATGACCGTGAGTCCTTATAATGTGATTATCATGACTTGGTTGTGAACTCCGTGATTATTGGAGAATTCCTATATGTTGTGAATAACATGTGAACGGTGATATGATTACTTGATTCTCTGGAGCGTTGGCTAAAAATAGTAGAGTGGGTTATAAGATAAGAAAAGTAAGAAAAAGAAAGCGCTGTTGATTATTCCCTTGCCGGAACGTTTGGTTGAACTTGTTGGATTCTTTCCCTTGCCAGGATTTTGTCAAATATTTGCCTATTTTTATGTCCCTTAATTGTGACTGTTGTTTGGGGAGTCAGAATGTTAAATGACATTGAGGATCGAGTTGTGCGCCGCAACAATGATATTGAGGATCGGGTTGCACGCCGCAACAATGATATATGAGGGTCGGGTTGCACGCCGCAACAGTGATACCTGATAGATGGTATGGGCCAGGTTCACGCCACAACAGTGGTATTTATGGGTCGGGTTGCACGCCGTAACAGTGATACCTGACAAATGTTATGGGCCGGATTGTTCGCCGCAATAGTGTTATTTATGGTTCGGGTTGCATGCCGCAACAGTGATAATTATTGAGCGGGTTGCACGCCGCAACAGTGATATTTGTGGAGCGGGTTGCACACCGCAACAGTTATTGATACCATGTGTTTGTATTGAATATTGTTTCCTTGTTCATTGTGAATCTAAGTTGTTCTAGTTTGTTACTTGGGATTACTGTTGAGATTGTATCTCCCCATAGCATGTCTCCCTCTCCCATGTTGTTAATTGCCTTGTATTCGATATTCCGTTGTATATTTATAACTGCACAGGTATGTGATGTCCAGTCTAGCCTCGTCACTACTTCGTCGGGGTTAGGCTAGACACTTACCAGCACATGGGATCGGTTGTGCTGATGCTACACTTCTATGAATTTTTGCACAGTTCCAGGTTTTGAGAAGCAGCAGCAGCATTAGTGCGGGAGTAGGTTTTCATTTTCACGAGATTGAGGTAGCCTTGCAGGCATCCGCAGGCCCAACGTCTCTTCTTTATGTTCTCTTTTATGCGGTTGCCTCATTGTTTTTGAGACGGACAACTTATATATTTCTTTCAGACCATTGTATTTAGTATATTCTTAGTAGTTCGTGAGTACTGTGACACCAAATCTTGGGTAGAGGCTATTATCGACTATTTCGCATTTTGATTCGTATTTATAAATCAGGCTTCCGCTATTGTTCTTATTAAATTTCATGTTCTTTATCGATGCTATAAACTGTTGAAAAAATTGTTTAGTAAGGGAAAGGTAATTGAGTTGGCTTGCCTAGCTACCACGAGTAGGCGCCATCACGATCCTGATGGTGGGAAATCTGGGTCGTGACAAGTTGGTATTTGAGCACTAGGTTACATAGGTCTCACAACTCATGGATAAACTCGGTAGAGTCTGGGGGATCGGTACGGAGATGTCTGTATTTATCCCCCAGAGGCTACAGTGTTAGGAAAGTTTCGCATTTGTTCTTTATCGTCATGCGGTTCTATTTTTCAAGTACCGATTGAATTTCTACTCTATTCCTTCACAGATGGCGAGAACACGCGCTTCTTCATCTACCGCTCAGCAGTCCGAGACCCCAGCAGTAGCCCCAATGGCGTAGCCTCATGTTGATTTTGAGGAGGAGGTTCCCATCCCAGTAGTTCCGGTGGGCCCAGCTTAGGTCCCAGAAGGGTTCATTGCCACCCTAGTTCTTCAGGATGCTCTAGTCCGATTGGTAGGCCTTATAGAGGGTGTCATTCGAGCGGGTTTGCTTCCAGTGGTTCCGCCAGCGGTGGCAGGTCAGCCGGGTATAGTGGCTTAGGCCGGGAGTGATATCACTTTTCAGGATGCGGCCAATATGGGCCGTAGAGTTGAGGCAGCTCTGCTACAGGAAGGTAGTCATGGGTCGGATAAGAGGCCCCGTCATGCAGGTAGATTCAGTGGTACCTCATCAGGAGGTAGAGGTTCTTATGGTAGAGGCCACCCTCCCAGGCCTTTTCAGTCAGCTCTCCAGGTCACTCATGGTACTGCAAGTGGTCATTCAGGTCGACAGGGTCAGCCTCTGTTCCCTTAGCTGCAGCATTCATGTAGATGTTAATGAGTATGGTGAGTATGGTCACAACATGAGGGTTTGCCCGAGGTTAAGGGGTGCTCAGCTGCAGCAGACAAGGTCTTTCCATGCTTGTGGTGATCCGAGGCACATTGTCAGATATTGTCCTCAAGTTTATGGCAGCTTCCAGCATCAGAGTTCTCGCGCTATGATTCAAGAACCGGAGGTTCCACAGCCTGCCCAGCCAGCTAGAGGCGGTGGCAGAGGTGTTAGAGGTGGACGTAGAGGTTTTAGAGGTGGAGTTCAGGTCGCCAGAGGTAGAAGCCAGCCAGTAGCCAGGCCAGAGGCTGAGTCTTTAGGTGCAGACATTAAAGGTACTATTCTGGTTTGTCATAGAGATGCGTCAGTGCTATTTGGCCCTGGGGTCTACATATTCACATGTATTGTCTTATTTTGCACCCTGCCTAGCTACGTCTGGTTATGCTTTGGACATTCCTGTTTATGTATCTTCACCGGTGGGTGACTCCATAGTAGTCGACCGGGTGTATCGTTCCTGTGTGGTTGTGTTTGAGGGTCTTGAGACCCATGTTGATTTATTGCTTTTAGACATGGTGGGTTTCGCCGTTATATTGGGGATGGATTGGTTGTCCCCGTATCATGCTATCTTAGATTTTCATGCCAAGACCGTGACCTTGGCTTTGCCAAAATTGCCCCGACTAGAGTGGAAAGGGACCCTAGGTCATGTCACCCGCAGTGTTATTTCATATGTTAAGGCTCGACGCATGGTCGAGAAGGGGTGTTTAACTTATCTGGCGTATGTTCGCTACTCCAGCGCAGAGGTTCCTTCTATTGACTCTGTTCCTATTGTTCGGGAGTTCCCCGAGGTTTTCCCTTCAGACCTGCCGGGTATGCCGCCCAACAAGGATATTGATTTCTGTATTGATCTGGATCCGGGCACGCAGCCTATTTCTATTCTGCCGTATCGCATGGCCCCGCCAGAGTTGAAGAAGTTAAAGGACCAGTTGCATGATTTACTAGAGAAGGGTTTTATCAGGCCTAGTATTTCTCCTTGGGGTGCGCCGGTGTTATTTGTGAAGAAGAAGGATGGATCGATGCGGATGTATATTTATTACCAACAGTTGAACAAAGTGAAGATAAAGAACAAGTACCCACTGTCGAGAATTGATGATTTGTTTGACCAGCTTCAGGAAGCAAAGGTATTTTCAAAAATAGACTTGAGATCTGGCTACCATCAGCTGAGGATTAGGGTATCTGATGTCCCTAAGACAGCATTCCGCACTCGTTATGGGCACTACGAGTTTTTAGTCATGTTGTTTGGGTTGACCAATGCCCCAACAACATTTATGCAGTTGATGAATCGAGTGTTCAGGCCATATCTAGACTTATTCGTAATAGTCTTTATTGATGATATCCTGGTGTACTCCCACAGCCAGGAAGAGCACGAGCAGCACCTCAGAGTGGTTCTTCAAACTCTGAAGGATAGTCAGTTATATGCTAAGTTTTCGAAGTGTGAGTTCCGGTTGAGCTCGGTTGCATTTCTGGGTCATATTGTATCAGCAGAGGGTATTCAGGTGGACCCGAAGAAGATTAAGGCAGTCAAGAATTGGCCTCGACCAGCTTCAGTGACCGAAATTCGGAGTTTCTTGGGGTTAGCAGGTTATTATCGTCGGTTCGTAGAGGGATTTTCGTTTATAGCAGCCCCGATGATCAGATTGACCCAGAAGGGTGCCCAGTTCAGGTGGTCAGATGAGTGTGAGGCGAGCTTTCAAAAGCTCAAGACAGCTCTGACTACGGCACCGGTATTGGTTTTTCCCACGGGTTCAGGGCCTTACACAGTCTATTGTGATGCTTCCCACGTTGGGCTTGGTGCAGTATTGATGCAGGATGGCAAAGTCATTGCCTATGCTTCGAGATAGTTTAATATCCACGAGAAGAATTATCCGGTTCATGATCTAGAGTTGGCAGCTGTTGTTCATGCTTTGAAGATTTGGAGGCATTATATATATGGTGTCACGTGTGAGGTGTACACGGATCACAAGAGACTTCAGTATCTATTTAAGCATAAGGAGTTGAATGTGAGGCAGCGGAGGTGGTTAGAGTTGTTGAAAGATTATGATGTTACAATCTTGTATCACCCGGGTAAGGCCAATGTGGTGGCCGATGCATTAAGTAGGAAGTCTGCCAGCATGGGTAGTCTTGCGTATATTCCGGTCAACCAAAGACCGCTTGCTATAGATGTTCAGGCTTTGGCCAGATTAGATATTTCTGAGCCTAGCAGAGTGTTAGCTTGTACGGTTGCCTGTTCTTCTCTATTAGAGCGTATCCGCAATCGACAGTTTGATGATCCCTATTTGTGTGTCCTGATAGACACGGTGCAACATGGAGGTGCCACGAAGGTGACCTTAGATGATGATGGTGTTTTAAGATTGCAGGGGCGAGTTTGTGTGCCCAATGTTGATGGGATCTGAGAGTTGATCTTAGCAGAGGCCCATAGTTCTCGGTATTCTATTCACCCGGGCGCCGCGAAGATGTATCAGGACTTACGACAGCATTATTGGTGGCGTAGGATGAAGAAGGATATTGTTGCGTATGTGGCTCGGTGTTTGAATTGTCAGTAGGTCAAATATGAGCATCAGAGGCCCTGTGGTTTGTTTCAGAGGATTGAGCTCCCCGAGTGGAAGTGGGAGAGGATTACCATGGATTTCGTTACTGGACTTCCGCTGACTCGGAAGAAGTTTGATGCTATTTGGGTCATTGTTGATAGGCTGACCAAGTTCATTCCAGTGGCAGTCTCCTATTCATCCGAGAGGTTAGCTAAGATTTATATCAGGGAGATTGTTCGCCTTCATGGTGTGCCGGTATCCATCATTTCAGACCGGGGTACGCAGTTTACCTCGCACTTTTGGAGAGCAGTTCAGCAAGAGTTGGGCACCCAGGTCCAGTTGAGCACATCATTCCATCCTCAGACGGATGGTCAGTCCGAGCGGACTATACAGATTTTGGAGGATATGCTCCGAGCTTGCGTTATTGATTTTGGAGGCTCGTGGGACCAGTTTTTACATTTAGCAGAGTTTGCCTGCGATAACAGCTACCAGTCCAGCATTCAGATGGCTCCATATGAGGCGTTGTATGGTAGGCGATGTCGGTCTACAGTCGGATGGTTTGAGCCGGGAGAGGCTCGGTTATTGGGTACAGACTCAGTTCAGGAGGCCTTAGATAAGGTCAAGATCTTTCAGGACAGGCTTCGTTCAGCTCAGTCTAGGCAGAAGAGTTATGCAAATCGTAAGGTCCGAGACGTGGCTTTTATGGTTGGTGAGCGGGTATTGCTCTGGGTATCGCCTATGAAGGGCGTGATGAGGTTCGGAAAGAAGGGCAAGCTCAGCCCTAGGTACATTGGTCTGTTTGAGATTCTTGATCGAGTAGGAGAGGTGGCTTACAGACTTGCATTGCCACCTATCTTATCAGCCGTGCATCCAGTTTTTCATATGTCTATGCTTCGGAGGTGTCACGACGATCCTACCCATGTGTAAAACTTCAGCACTATCCAGTTGGACAAGGATTTATCTTATGAGGAGGAGCCGGTAGCTATTCTAGATCGGCAAGTTCATCAGTTGAGATCTAGGAGTTTTCCCTTTGTTCGCATTCAGTGGAGAGGTCAGCCCCCTGAGGCCTCGACCTGGGAGTCCGAGTCTGATATGCGGAGCCGTTATCCACATCTATTCCCCGACTTAGGTACTTCTTTCTTTTGTCCGTTCGAGGACAAACAGTTGTTTTAGAGGTGGAGGATGTGACGACCCAAAGGTTCATCACCTGTTTCCTCATTCGTTCCGTGCTTCTGAGGCCTTGAAAACCTCATTTTTACTTGTCTCGATTTGCGTGCACAGTCCGGGCGCGTAGCTAGAAAGCTTTTAAGTTGAAATATGTGAATTCTGTGAAAAATTTGAAGAATTTTGATATTAATATGATTAAAGTTGACTTTGGTCAACATATTGGGCAAACGGACCCGGACTAGGTACCGAGGTTGGACGGTCCCGGAAGGTCCGTAGAAAAATATGGGACTCGGGCATGTGCCCGGAGTCGAATTCCGAGGTCTAGAGCCCGAGGAAAGAATTTTTCAGTTAAGTTATTTTTCTAAAATTATTAAGGAAAATGGAAATGGAAATTCATTGAAAGACTGAGGTATCAGGCTCGTATTTTGGTTCCGACGCCCGGTACAAGTCCTATATATTGTTTAAGCGTTTTCTGTGAAGTTTGGTCGAAATCGGACGCCGTTTGATGTGTTTCGGACTATAAGTTCCAAGTTTGAAAGTTTAGAAGAAAAATCATGTGTTTTGAGGCTTGATTCTATGTAAATGATGTTATTTTGGCGATTTGATCGCACGAGTAAGTCCGTAGGATGTTTTTGAGGTTGTGTACATGTTTGGTTTGGAGCCCCGAGAGCTCGGGTGAGTTTTGGATAGGCATCAGATCGCATTTTCTCATTTGTAAAAATCTGGTATTTTGGCTTCTGCAATTTTCGCAAATGCGAAGCCAGGGTTTGCAAATGCGAAGGCCAGCTATCACAAATGCGAAGGCTGGTTCGCAAATGCGAAACCAGCCCAGGCAGGCCAAGCTTCGCAAATGCAAAACCAGGCATCGCAAATGCGATGGACACGTTCGCAAATGCGAGACCCAGTTCACAAATGCGAAGGGTCCCCTGGCAGCCTGAGTTCGTAAATGTGATCCCAGATGTCGCAAATCCCAAGCCTGTTTTGTTCGCAATTGCGAACCTAGGTTCGCAATTGCCATATCCGAGGCCCAGCAAATTTTATACTTAGTCGAATTTTCACCACTTTTCACCATTCTTTCAAATCCCAAACACCATAGGCGATTTTTCAAGAGCAAACTTCATCCCACATCACTTGTAAGTTGATTTTTACTCTATTCTTTCAATCTTTAACATCATTAAACATGTTTTCCACTTGAAATCAAGGATTTTCATGGGT
>MU732429.1:50669-67740 GCA_026770625.1 Nicotiana glauca
GTATCTATACATTGGTGTCTAGCATTAGCGTGAGTCCTTATAATGTGATTATCATGACTTGGTTGCGAACTCCGTGATTATTGGAGGATTCCTATATGTTGTGAATAACATGTGAACTGTGATATGATTACTTGATTCTCTGGAGCGTTGGCTCAAAATAGTAGAGTGGGTTATAAGATAAGAAAAGTAAGAAAAAGAAAGCGCTGTTGATTATTCCCTTGCCGGGACGTTTGGTTGAACTTGTTGGATTCTTTCCCTTGCCGGGATTTTGTCAAATATTTGCTTATTTTTATGTCCCTTAATTGTGACTGTTGTTTGGGGAATCAGACTGTTAAATGACATTGAGGATCAGGTTGTGCGCCGCAACAATGATATTGAGGATCGGGTTGCACGCCGCAACAATTATATATGAGGGCCGGGTTGCACGCCGCAACAGTGATACCTGATAGATGGTATGGGCCGGGTTGCACGCCGCAACAGTGGTATTTATGGGTCGGGTTGCACGCCACAACAATGATATTTGTGGTGTGGGTTGCACGCCGCAACAGTGAGAATTGTTGAGCGGGTTGCACGCCGCAACAGTGATATTTGTAGAGCGGGTTGCTCGCCGCAATAGTTATTGATACCATGTGTTTGTATTGAATATTGTTTCCTTTTTCTTTGTGAATCTAATTTGTTCTAGTTTGCTACTTGGGATTACTGTTGAGATTGTATCTCCCCATAGCATGTCTCCCCCTCCCATGTTGTTAATTGCCTTATATTCGATGTTCCATTGTATATTTATAACTGCACAGGTTTATGTGGTGTCCAGTCTAGCCTCATCACTACTTCGCTGGGGTTAGGCTAGACACTTACCAGCACATAGGATCGGTTGTGCTGATGCTACACTTCTGTGCATTTTTGCATAAGTCCAGGTTTTGAGAAGCAGCAACAGCATTAATGCGGGAGCAGGTTTTCCTTTTCACGAGACTGAGGTAACCTTGCAGGCGTCCGCAGGCCCGACGTCTCTTCTTTATGTTCTCTTTTAGACGGTTGCCTCATTGTTTTCGAGATGGACAACTTATATATTTCTTTCAGACCATTGTATTTAGTATATTCTTAGTAGTTCGTGAGTACTGTGACAACAAATCTTGGGTAGAGGCTATTATCGACTATTCCGCATTTTGATTCGTATTTATAAATCAGGCTTCCACTATTGTTCTTATTAAGTTTCATGTTCTTTATCGATGCTATAAACTGTTGAAAAAATTGTTTAGTAAGGGAAAGGTAATCGAGTTGGCTTGCCTAGCTACCACGAGTAGGCGCCATCACGATCCCGATGGTGGGAAATCCGGGTCGTGACACTTGTAGAGCACGGGAATACATTCAAGTTCAATAATCAGGCTCCCACCTGGAGAGCCCGGGAATACATTCAAGTTCAGTAATCAGACGCCCATCTGGAGAGCACGGGAATACATTTCAAGTTCAGCCATCAGGCGCCTACCGAGAAAGCACGGGAATGCATTCAAGTTCAGCAATCAGGAGCCCACCTAGAGAGCATGGGAATACATTTCAAGTTCAGCAATCAAGCACCCACATAGATAGCACGGGAATAGATTCTAGTTCAGCAGTCAGGCGCCCACCTGGAGAGCACGGGAATACATTCAAGTTCAGCAGTCAGGCGCCCACCTGGAAAGCACGGGAATACATTCAGTTCAACAATCAGGCGCCCACCTGGAGAGCACGGGAATACATTCAAGTTCAGCAGTCAGGCGCCCACCTGGAGAGCATGGGAGTACATTCAAGTTCAGCAGTCAGGCGCCCACCTGAAGAGCACAGGAATATATTCAAGTTCAACAGTCAGGCGCCCGCCTGGAGAGCACGGGAATACATTCAAGTTCAGCAATCAGGCGCCCGCCTGGAAAGCACGGGAATATAATTAAAGTTCAGCGGTCAGGCATCCACCTGGAGAAAAGGAAAGCATCTCAAAATACAGTTCAGCAGTCAGGCGTCCCCCTGGATAAAGGAAAAACATCTCAGATTACAATTCAAGTCTGTAACAAAGGAATTTCACCGGGAGAATACAAGTCAACGAGGCAACAAGAATCACAAGATCAAGTTGGAAGACATATATAGGTTTTGTAATTCATTGACCATAGTTTAGTCTAGCTTCTTTTTATTTTGTCATGGTGTAATAAGGGGTTCAGTAAGCAGTAACAGCAGCAGCAACAACAGTGAAATCACAACTTCATGGTAGTCCCAGTTACCAAACATTCCTGAACTACACTGACCTGATTCCTTTTTAGCCAAGGATATGTAGGCAACCTTAGAAGCATGGTGTGGTCAAATTTGTCAAAAAATACTTCCCACAGAGTATTTAAACGGGCAAAAATTGCTTGTATCCGCTCCTTTATCTTTGCCAGAAACCTCTACGTATTTTCGAGCAAAGAGGGGCAGCTTTGAGCACGTAATTTTTGCCCTATATGAATTACTCCCATAATTTCAAAACAAAATAATTTCTTTCAATTATTCATAATTTTGCAAATTTTTGTGGCATTTTGTGTTAACTGTTTGCACTTGTTTGTGCATTTTAATTAATGAAAAATACAAAATGTATGTGCATTTGCATTTAGGGTCCTGTTTTATATTTTTAGGTTAATTAGTTAATCAATTGGGGCAAAATATGAAAGAAAATAACAAACTAGTTTATTTTGCATTTTTGGCCTTTTAATTTTCGAATTTTATAGTTTTCTTTTAATTTAGGACTTAGTTAATTTTGGAGAATACAATTAGTTATTAATTTTGTTTTAGAGTTAAATCAGGTTTTTATTTTGTATTTAACAAAATCTGAAAATGAAAAAAAAAAGAAAATGGTTGTCTTTAATAAAAGATCAAATTGTTTGGGCCAATTTTTTAAAGTTCCCAAGCCCAATTGCCTTAACACTATTACCCGTCCAAATACCCAGCCCATTTTCCCCTTGGCCTGACCCGTCTCCCGTTGAGACTAAATGGCCCCGTTTGGCTTTGTTGAATCCTAGCCGTCGAGTTTGCCTGATCGGACGGCTTTGAAGTTGGGTTCACTTGACATATAAATGTCCAAATGCCCCCTATCCCCCATCTCTCATCTCTCTCACCCCAGAGAACCCCCATTAGCACCACCTTGAACCACCGTCTGCCGCCCGCCGAAAATAGCCTATAGCGGCGGCCGGCGTCCAATCGCCGTGAAATTTACACCACTGCTTCTCCTTCACCTCCCCATCCCAGATCCCCACTCTGTTTCTCCCAAATCCCACTGGAATGCCTCAAATATTGGAAACCCTAGCGCCGCCCTAACTCTCTCCTGTGATGGCGCTGACCCCAAATCCTACCAAAATAACACATTAAAGCCTCCTTGACCCTCTCTTCCCTAGTCTGTGTCCCTTTACCCTCAAATCTCACCAGAGTATCTCAAGTCTTAAATCCGAGTTTGACCTTCAAAAGTTCAAAGTCAGTGTTTCACTAGGCCTGGTACCATGCACGAATGTGTAGCATGTTTTTTTCCAGCTTTGAAGGTTGGACTTGACAAAATTAATGTCGTTCAGTTGTTCTGAGCAAAGAACAAAAGACCAGCATTAGCTTGGTTAAGTCACTGGTCCCCGATAGGTCTCAAGCTTTGATTTGGTAAGTTTTTCCTCCCCTCTTGTGTTCCTCTTTCTTTCACTATTTTATTATCTGCCTCCTTCCCTTTTTCTTTAGTCTGGTTGAAATTCATTGAGACCGTTTGAGTTCAAGTTATGTTCCGTCCTTTGTCATGTCCCCCTTTTTCTTCCTTCTCTTCTTTTTCTTTGTAAAAGCTTGGTTTCTTGATTTCTTTAGTCTGTCTCTCGATCCTGTTTTGTTGATTAGTTCCTTTGTGTTGATAGCATGATTATTGTTTCTCATTTTTATCACCTGTTTAATCATCTAGCTAATGTAGTTAAGCCTTAACTTAGTTAAGTTCTTGCGGTATGTCTAGTATAGATAGTTCATCCACTTTCTTTTGTTTTGATTGCATTTTAAGGGTTCCGGGTTTCTTCTTTTAGTATCTTTGAGTCAGCTCTTAATTTGGGGATCCCTGATCATCTTTAATTGGTTTCTGAAAATCAAAAAGCCCAAGTGGGATCTAATTTGGGTTTGCAGACCCATACCAATTTGGTTGGGCCGATTCGACCCACATTAGGAAGGGTAATTAACAGGGGTGTTAGGGGTAATTTGGGTAGTCTAGATCAGTGAATCTCTTTGTAACTAACTAGGAAGCTTCTAGGAAGCTTGGGTGGGGATTTTTAATTGAATTTCAGACTTGTAGTAGGCTAGCTTGGTTAACAAGTCAGTACTTGAGGGACACCTAAGCTAAAATGAGAATTAAAGAGGGGGCAAAATGCAAAATTAAAATCCTAAAGTCCATCTATTTGATTGCCTAAAAAGGCATCTCAATCTTGCCTTTCAAGGCAAGGAATTAGAGATAGAAAAATACTGAAAAAAGAAACGACTAAAAACTGGATGAAATCATTGTTCCATTAATTATTTGCGGTACAACTTTTGATTCATTTGGGGTTTAAAATGGATTGATTCGGGGTTAATAAGAGTTTGGTTTTGAGGTTTGCTGGGTCTCTTTTCAATTGAAGCTGGTTTTTGGGATATTGTGCATCATCTTGGTTTGCAATTGGGTTTCATTGTTTCATTGTTGCTGTAGTCTGCAGTTCTGATCCTTAACCATTTCCTTTCCTTCTATTTTGATTGTTGTATCCAGGTACCCTCCTCATACCATGAATGGAAATGAAGTCTTTGTTAGCTAAGCTGTGGATTGAGTTATTTAATTCAAGTTGAAGAAGTTGTCAAAATGCTAATTCCTTAATATTTCTTAGCTTGTGACCTAACAGTATTTTAGTTTAGTTTTCCATTATGGTTTAGCTTCTTAGGTATAGACCTTTGGTATCATCTGTTGTTTTAAGGTTGGAGCTGAGATTTTCTTTGACTATGATTTATTCAAAATTTCAGTCTATTGTGTCTTCATTTTCTTTTGTTGTAAGGATTCGATATGTGCATCTTTGAATATTTAACTTGTGCATACCTTATTTGAATTGGGCTCGTAGTTTGGGGCTTGATAGGGCTTGTCATGAAGTTTATAATCCAGCTTCTCCATGATACCTTGGGCCATCGGGTCTCACGTTAGGCCAAGCCCAAATCTTATAAGAAAAAACTAAAAAATATAGACTTCACTTAGTCTTAGCTTTTGGGCCCATATTTGAATTCAGTCATAGTAAGAAGATTGTAACCACTTTAGTCCTATCTCCTTGATAATTCCTTGTAATTGACTTGGAGTACACCACAAAACAAAATTAGATAATCAGTGGCCCTCGTTTAATTAATTTAAATCCTTAGACTTCGAAGTGTGCCATTTAGTACATTACCATGGCCCTCGCAAAGTTAAAAACTTGTAGTTGCTTTAGGTGCATATTTTATTAATCTACTTTCCTAAATTCGGGTGCACATTTATGTGACCCAAATCTAAATCTCAACGTTAGATAAAATGTGTTATGGACTACGGGTACATTTATGTGACGTGGTTCGAAATATATTTTAAATGACGTTGCAATCTTCCTTTAATTAATTAAATAAAAGCGATTACAAAGTACAAATTGCATATAGGTCCAAATTGTTTTAAAATCAAGTAATTAAGCTAATTATAGCAGTTGAGCGGCTAAAACCACGAAACTCGGGAATGCCTAATACCTTCTTCTGGGTTAACAGAATTCCTTACCCAAATTTCTAGTTCGCGGACTGTAATACAGAGTCAACCTTTTCCTCGATTCAGGATTTCAACCGATGACTTAGGACACCATAAATTATCCCAAGTGGCGACTCTGATTCTTAATTAAATAATCCCATTTTGATTGTCACTTAAACTGGAAAAACTCCCTTCTATACCCCTTTCCGCGGGTGTAGGTAAAAAAGGAGGTGTGACACTAGGTCGGGATCGAATCCACAGAGAGTTAATTTATTTGGAATTAGTATTATACCTAAGTCTAGATACGGGTTTTTCTCTTAATTACACCTCCACACATGTTTGGTTTGATTCTACTTCGAATGCTATTCTATAGTATGCAATATTTGAAACTAAGTATAATGTTTTCGTTGTTGATTTTCAAGGGTTTAAAAGGGACTAAGGTAGTGACTTCTACATAGGTGGATATCTAATGGGTAGCAAGAATCTAGGGTAATCATGTAATTAATTGGGGTCGTAGTTATCACACCCGGGTATTCACTCTGTACCTCTCGGTAGTTTGAGTGATTTTGCCCAATTTGGCTTTCTCAAGTCCAAATGGGTATTCATGCAATATAAATGATATTATCTCAAATCGGGTATTACTATCTCTAGATTTAACCCTTTAATTGGGGCTATCAATTTCTTGAATTCACCCAAATTCCTTGTTAGCCTAGTTTTCCTAGACTTAGTCTCTCTTTCTCAAGTAGAGACTAAGTCATAAAGGCACGAATCAGTGTTTGCAACCACTAATTCTATAGTTCTAGTAAGAAGTAGGCTAAATACCACTAACCCATACACATTCAAGCCCTAAAGTTTAAGACCTATCAAATATCCACACTAGGGTTGGGTTACAACCCTAGCTATGGGTTTAGCTAGTCATGGAAATAACAAAAATCAAAGATAAAAAGAAGATAAAATTCATAATACTAGATTAAAAGATGAAAATCTAATGTTGAAAGATAAATCTAGTAAAAAATTGCCCAAAACGAAATGTGCAATCATCTCACGTGCTCAGGTAATACAAAACATGACCTAAAAATGTCAAAAAGATCTTTTTATATTAAGCTGAAATTTTCGGACAAAAATTCACCTGCGGAGATTGTGCGGCCGCATAATTCTGAGCGCGACAGCGTTCTTGATTTTGTGGCTACGTAATTATGATCTTTTTCCACATTCTTCAAATCTGGATCTGGGTTGAGCTGAGTTTCACGGACCGCATAATTTCCATCGTGGCCGCGAGGTGACTTTTGTTGCCACACATTTCTGCCACGGACCACACTTCTCTCTTTGGCTCAAGTTGTGAGCTCTCTGAACTTCATCCACCGTGGTCCACAAAAGTTACATCGCAGTCGCGGTGAGACTTTCGCGGCTGCATATTTCAGGTGTGGTCCCCACTTATCATTTGGCCTTAAAATGCAACTCTTTGAACCTCCCTTTTGCGGATCGGGTATTTCTGATTGTGGCCGCGTTGTGGCTTTCGCGATCACACAATATTAGTGCGGTCTTGGCCCAGTCTTGATTTTTGCTCAAGTTTTGACTCCTTTATGAGTTGGTTATGACTCCTTTGGCTCATTTTGAACAATTCCTGCAAGCAATCATATTACATTAGTTTTTACGCAATACCTTCACGCATTTTTGGCCTAAAATGCAAGTAAAAGAGAGCAAATTATCGGTCAAAATCCTTACTTATCAACTCCCCCAAACTTAAGTGTTTGCTTGTCCTCAAACAAATAAGGTAATTCCCACCTCCACTAAAATAGAAGGATATTTCAGCTACCCTCGTGTGAATCAATCATGCATCAATTGGGACTAACAATTACGTTCAACACAAATAAATTATCAACAATACCATGCTTTGGCCTTTTGAGTGCCATAGATCTAATGTGACACAAGGGCATAAAGAGTTGACTTAACTCACCAAGGAAGCACACTCTACTACATAGGTCATTGTGGAACCCAAATTCCTCCTCCTCTACTCTCCATAAGCAAACACTTTAGATTGTAACATTCAAAACAAGGATTCTGAAGAAGTACGCTCATCTCTCTCAAAAGAATGTCACAAGTTCAGCTCTAAGTACTATTAGCTTGCTCCTTATGTAAATCACTACTAATGTAAGCTTACTCAACTCGAAAACATCTAGGGTTTTTGTGGTAATGTAATGAAGGCTTTGGGATCAAGGTAGGACTGATTCGGCATGTGATGGTTTCATCTTTCCTTAAGCACTCCATTTTCTCATTTCGGCTCATACCTTCTTCACTCTTTGAGTCATTATTTTCTTCCTTAGGGGAACTAGGGAGACACACTGTCACTTTTTCTTGCTCATGACAATAATTTTTCTCCTTTTCTAATCATTCCATGTCTTTCATCATTGCTTTCTTTGAATCCCTTCAATTTTTACTTTCTTTTTGACATATTTCTTTTTGGCCTTTCTTTATTTTCTTTGCCTTCCCTTTTCTTCATTTCTTTTTGTTCTTTTTACCTTTTATCACTTTCACATTCCTCGTATCTCCCCCAAACTTATGCTTTTGCCAATTTTTTATCAAGAATGCTAAGGAAAGATCAGGTGCTGAGGGTCATCATAGATTGGATAAAGGCTTGTAACGTGGTTATTGAAAGGAAAATGGCTTCAGCTCAAAGGGGATGACTAGTGGTATTATATTGGAAGCCTATGTAAGCTTTCAAATTTCAAATTTTGATCAAGGAGAGCCTACAATCATTTCTTAAGTCGAGCTACACTTAGAATTTCACCTAGACAAACATTCAGGGCAAGTTCTAGACTTATTGTCACGGGACCAATTCAATACCTCACCTCTTAAGCTGCTGGATTGTTAAAGAGAATAGAGTCGAGGTCCCTCAATAATCCTAGATAATATTGAACATCACAAATGGCTCCAAGAAACCACTCGATGATTGTTTTAGTCAACACAAGAGTCTAAAGGTCACGAATAGAACTATTCTTTGCCAATCAACTTGTTTTTAACCATATGGTGGAAGGTAAATGTGTTAGGACCAAGTGAAGCCTGCTTGAGACACTTTTATTCAATATTACTATTTGCACCAAAACATAAAGAAAACGAACTCAATCCCTCAAGAAGGTTGTCACGCCATCCATCATTGGGAAGAGTCACCCAGTTCACACAATATCCACCTTTGGAATGAACCGTGCCATTAAGAAAAACCAAAGGTTTATTGTCAATATAAAACTTAAAAAAGAAGCTAACCAATAAACAAGAATCTACTTAAGGAAATAAGAAGCTATGCTACTAAGGAAAAATAATGAAAGAAGTTATGAAGTAAACTACGGAAATTAAAATGAATACATAAAAACTTGAGGTAAATCGAATATATACATAAATGAAAATGAATATATACATCAAATGGTAAAAATATATACATACAAAAAGTAAAAATGATGAATATATACATACCAAAAGTAAAAATAACGAATATATACATACCAAAAGTTAAATTAAAGATAAGTAAATATAAAGAAAAATAGTGTGCTGGTTATTACATACCAAATGCCATAAATCAAAAATAGACCACCCCCCAAATGAAAGATAACATTGTCCTCCATGTTAATAATCAAATAAGAATAGGGAAAAGGGGTAGATAGTAAAGAAAACTCCCTATCTGGCCTCTGTCTGCATTGGGTCCTCAACCAGAATAGGGTCCTCAGCATCCTCTAATTGTATCTACACACTATGACTGGGGGACCACGGGGTTGTAGAGCATCGGAATCAGCTCCTCAACAGTGTGTAATACTGCAGTTGGCTCCTCAGACTGGCCGGCTACTGCCCTTGGTGCCTCGGGCTCTGCTGCACGTGATGCTAGGACTATCTCCTCCATGAAAAGGTCCATAGGAAAATCTCCCGCATGTGCAATATTCTCAACCTCCTTAGCCAACTTCTCGACCGACTACTTTTGAGTCTTTTTAGCTTTCTCACCTGCTTCCCCAGATTCTTGATCACCTTCCCATGTGCATCAATAGTCTGCCTGATCTTCTCTAGTCGTCCAAAATCTTCTTTTGGTTGCCCAAAATTTTCTTCAATAAGTCTTCCACTGAGGGAGGTACCTGTAGCTCTACTGGGACTGAAGACTATGTTGCCACTACACTGGATATGGCAGACAACTTTGTGGTAGCTACCTACATCTAGTTGTTGATAATGGATAGTATTTAGGAAACCTTAGTGCACTCTGAGGGTAGGTAGAAGATGAGGGCACTGACAGTGGCACTGGAGATGGAGGAGGCATGGCTGCTACTCCGGTAGAAGTACCGGTGGTTGTGGAGGGCTCGACGACTGATCCTGTGGCCACTACCCCTAGCTCTAGAGACTGGCCAGTGGAGGTGGTGGCTTTACCCTTGAATTTAGGGTTATCCATTCCCTGGAGGTGATACCATGAGAAAGGCTTTTTAGCCTTTACCTCCGCATCAAATTGTCTCGGTTCAACCTGTTAGTCTTTAAAGTACTCAGTCAGGAAGTTGGGATACGGATAAGATCTTTCTTCTTTCTGTACTATGTTAGAGATATTGTAGGACATCAAGTTCCCTAGATTGGTAGGGTATCCTGCCATGATCGAAGCTACCAACACTGCTTGGTAAAGTGGTAGGACATTTTCATGTTGGCAAGGATCAAGACGGCTGCACACAAATTTTTGCCACCCTTTAGCTTCAAAGTTAAGGGTGTTTCTGACGATTGACTCTCCTGCTGTGATCCATACAGGTGTCGTCCCTAGAATATCAAGAAACTTAGCTAGTCGTGGATGAACTGCCTCACCCAAGGCTAACTTCTCCGGGTATTGCGCCGACTCAACCTCCTCGAACCCTAAATATATGTTCAAAGCTTGACCATCAAACCGGATTTTGAAGTTCCGAACCTTCATCACTTTTGTTCCCTTTTTGATGTGGGCAACATTGGCATAAAACTCCTTGACGAGGTATTCATGGGAATCAAGTGGACGGCCGGAGAACCATTTCCATCCTTTTCTCTCCGAGAACTGCTTTAGAATATTTGGATTGTGTTGGCTCAGGTCTTTGGTTATGAATTTTCGCTCAAGAGTGAGCAAAATTTGGGTCCACCATTCCCTAAATTTTGCATAAGCTTTCTCAGTCACAAACCTATCAGCCCACACCTCTGGGTTCCTTGATCTAGCCATGCCTCCCACAACTGTATCACCCCCTCTCCCATTACCAGGGATCTCATCAACCTCATCTATATTGATTGGTACTGAGGGAGCATGTGCGGAAGAGGGTTCAAAATCTTTACTACCCCTTTCTGACCCCCAAGATGAACCTTCGAAGGAGGAGGACTCATCAACTAAATGCAATCTCCCTTGGATTTGTTAGGACTGGACTTTCGGCTGTGCCTACTTGGAGTTTCCTTCAGAAGCCTCCCCAAATAGGACATACTCACTAGTGTCTAAAGTGACCGGGGATCTATTGGTGGTTGCTTTATTAACGATTACTTTTTGGACTGACAGAGGCATGTTGGGTTTTCCCCGACCCCGGCCTCGGGAGGGTTCTGCCCTCCCTTTGGAAGTATCACCTCTACCTCTAGAATGCACCATTGTCTGCAACATACAAGTAGTGAAAATCAGTTAGGATTGGTGTTCAGCATGTGTTAAAGCATTATAGAAGAAATGAAAGTTAGTGCTTCTCAGAACAGGGCAGCGCTGACCGCACAAAAGTGAGTGCGGCCGTGGAATGCCAATTGCGGGCCGCATAAAAGTGAACACATCCGTAAAGATACTAGGGTTAGACTACTGGTTCTCTAAAGTTGTTCAACCACAGACCAAATAAAAGTGAATGCGGCCACAAAAGACCCATCGCGGACCGCACAATTTTGGGTGCGGCTGCGGAAACAAATGACTGACTCTCTGAAGATCACATGTGCAGACCACATAATTGAGTCTGGCTGCGAAAGATCAACCACAGACCGCACAAAAGAGACTATGTCCGCGAAGTCTAGCAAGTGTCAGTGCCTCTGAACTAGGGTATCGCGGATCGCATAATTTTATACGCGGCCGCATACCTTATTGCGGACTGCACAAAATTGTACACGGCCGCGAAGTTCAAATTCCATCGGTACTGATGAACACCAGATACTAAGGTTTTCACTATCTAAACAAAATTTATGAAAATTAACCATGCAAAGCTACTAACCCCAACACCCATTATGCATTTAAACATTACCCATATGATTCTAAGCAAGTTTTAAGCATCAAGTCGACATTTTGGCATAAATTTATCCCTAGATTTAAAAAAACTAAAACAAAGAGAAAAGAAAATAAAAGAAGTTAAATCAATGAAATTAATCATACTAGTTGTGAAAAGTAGTAGGAAATGCACACTTGATGAAAATTTGATGAGATTGAAAGAAAGAACAAATGTACAGTACTTTGGGTGTGTGTGAGAAGTCAAGGTTTGTAAAGTGTGAATAGTTCAAAAAAGGTGCATTTATACTTTTGAACCAGTGACCCCACTAACTTACGTGAGTGCGGCCGCAAAATTTTATCGCGGTTCGCACTCTTTACCTTTATGAAGCTTAGCATTAGACTCCTAGGTGTGGTCTGCATAAAATGACCGCGATCGCACAATTTGAACGGACCACGAAATTATGAATGCGGCCGCGAAGTCTTAAGGAGTTTCAACAGGCCAACTTCAGAGAGTTGGCAATTTCCATCATTCAGCAACGTAACCGCGCACAAATTTGTGCAGCAGCTAAGTGCTTGTGCAGTCTGCACAATTTTGGGCGCGGTCCGCAAAATTTTAACACTTAGCCAAATTTTTCCTTGTCAATTTCTTGCACTTGAAAACCAATTCATACACACACTTCACAACCAATTAGTCCAAAACAATGCCTACTATAATAAGAAAATCAAAATAAAGAAAAAACACGTGGGTTGCCTCCCAAGAAGCGCCTGATTTTACGTCGCGGCACGAAGCACGTTACTATCATTCACTTGAAATGGATCAATGCCACACTGTGGCTATCATCAATCTTGCCAAGGTAGTGCTTCATTCAGTTCCCATTGATTCTAAAGATCTCACAATTCTTGTTTTTCAAATCTAGACCACCAAAAGAAGTCACACGCACCACTTCAAAGGTGTCACGACCCAAATTGATGGGTCGCGACGGTTACCCGGTACCTTACTCAACCGAGTACCAACCTAAAATATTCTTCTCATTACATCATCATGAGTAAATGGGCCAGAAGGGTTGTCATGGGACAACAAGAATAAAACATGAGTGAACACTTGACATAAAATAACCCAACTTGATATAGAAACTTACACATACGACATATGAGCCTATAAGACCAACATGATCATTTGTAAACTTAAAATATAGGCCAACCAGGCCATACAAGTATCTGTATACATGACCTTTGTCTACAAGCCCCTCCATTCCAATCAATACATGTACTAATCATACTAACTAAATGTAAGGCCCCGTGAAATCCCTACTCAAAAACCCGGATCCCATGGTGCCAAGTTAGGAGCATGTGTTAGCAATTCATAAATATACTTTGCGGCTCACAAGCTCGCAGCGGCGCAGACCCTTTTGTATTGAATAATGTAGTAAAAAGTCAAGATTTAGTTTCCAAAAAAATGCAAGAAATGCGATCCAGAATGTGGCCGCAAATCAAGAATGCGGACCACATATCTGCCGCAGAGTGAGTCAGAATGTTGGTTAAAATTGAATTCAGTTATGCGGTCGCATAATCGAAATGCGGACCGCATAGTCATCGCATATTTTCCTTTGAATTTTGTGAGGGTCAGTTTTGCGGTGCACTTTGCGACCGTAGAACATGAATGCGGACCGCATTCTTATCGCAGACTGAGTCAGAATGTTTAGTTTTTGGGGAGCATTTTGCGGTGCATTATGCGGACCGCATGTTAACTCTGCGATCGCAAATGCGATCGCATATTTGACTCGGGGCTCCAATTTTCTAATTTTTAACCCGACTTCCATATCGATATATCTGGTGTTATAGCTCATTTTAAGCATTCTTCTGAGCATTTCTAGAGAGAGAGAGAGAGGATTTTTAGAGGGGGAAAGTCTCCCCATCAAATTACTCCATAAGATTGGGCTAAATCCTTGAAGAAAATCAAGTGAAGACCCCTAGACCTTCATCTCAAGAGATTGAAGTGCTAAGAGTTTTGAAAATTTGTAAAAGAGTAAGGAAAGCTTTATTGAGGTATGTATGGCTAAAACACCCTTTTTATTAGAAATTGAGCTCCGTTGTCATTTATGAAAGTATGGTAAGAGTTGAATTGGCTAGTGTATTGATTGTTACTACGCATTAATTGATTTGCATATATCTATACATATTCTTGAAGGATGTGCCTCAATGTGAATGATGTACCAATCTTGATAATTAGATGATGATGAAAAGTACAGTTATGTGTTGAAATACTTGGGCTATAAGCCAACATTGAAACAAAGAATTATTCATGCTAGCTACGTGCCTACTTACCTGTGATTGCAACTTGAATTATCTTTGATATATGTGTCTATGATCACAACTTGTAACATGAATATTGAAAAGGGAAAACGATGTGGTGATGGTGGCCATGAGTGCCCAGGAATTGTTATGATATGTCTGGGATAAAGATTTGAAGGTGTTGACTAATGAGAATTGAGTAATGCCTCCAATGAGGTGACCTAGCCGATCGGGTCATGATTGGAAACCATGCCGCACACATGGTGGTAATGTGCTGATATTGGATTCCGGATAAGGGAAATGAAATATTGATTGAGAGTAATACCTCCAATGAGGTGACCTAGCCGGTCGGGTCGTGATCGGACTCCGCTCGAGATGGCGGTGGTAATGAGAACAGTGGTGAACACGTGACAGCAATGCCCTAATCTATGTTATGGAAATTGTATGAAAGATTATATGAATTGCTTCTTTGATTTGCCCATATTATTTGCTTGTATCTATTTGATAGTTCTTTCTAGTAAAATGGTGTTTAGTTATACATACCAGTACAATTCAAATGTACTGACGTCCCTTTTGTCGGGGGCGCTACATTCGTGTTATGATTGTAGGTGGTTCTATAGCAGGCACTCCAGTCCACCGGCAGTAGCACCTCCTCCTCCTTCCGTCAGCTGTGTTGGTGAGCCTTTTTCCCCTCGGGGCCCTGCGTGACTTATGTCGCTGTTCTTCCCGGAGTCTTATTTTTTGTATTTGTGTAAGGTATAGCCGGAGCCTTGTTGCCGACATTTCTGTATTATTCTTCAGTTATATTTAGAGGCTCCGTAGACAGGTTTTGGGTAGTGTCGAGTATTGAAAATTAAAAATATAAATATTGATGTTTGGCAATGATGTATATAACTTGTAATACCCTTAAAGGGGCGAAGTGAAGTTGCTAATAAAAATGGAATGGAAATCATTAATTATATGTTGATAGAATTTGATTAATGGAGTCTATCCCTTATTTAATTATGAGTTGGGTTGGGTAGTATGTATGAAACCTACCAGGCTTGCTCAGTCGAGTTTACTCAGTTGAGCGCCGGTCACGCTCCTCGGGTTTCTGGGCGTGACAAACTTGGTATCAGAGTCTAAGTTTTTAGAGTGTCCTAGGATGTCTCGGAGTCGTTTCTGGTAGAGTCCTTCTTATCTATAAGTTGGAGGCTATTCAGACATTTAGGAATTTCACCCTTCTTTGATACTCCAATCGTGCAATAGAGCTCTAGTTAGGGAGCTAATTTCCTCTCCAGGTCTTGTTCTCAAGATTGGTAACCTTGATGCCATAATCCGCGAATTTGAAGCATATAGGGAGGGATTGATCCCACCATTTAGTCCGAGTGGATTGCCCAAGGACTTGTTAGGAGAATGTATTGAGATATGGATAGATTGGCAAAACATATCGCTAAGAAGGGAGCGTCCTTGTCCTTATTGATGTCTCTGCACCATCAGATCATGTGGTATATCAGCATGTTACCTACGTACGTTAGAGATGTGGGGTCGAGGGATATCGATTAAGCTATTTCCCTACAATCAAATTAGAATTTCTACTTATTGTATATGTACATCCATATTAAAGAGTTCTCATAAATGTGGTCTTAACAAGGTGTTGAATAACAAAACATTGCGTGTATCGACTCTTTTGAACGAGATGCACTATTCGTGAACCCACTCTATTATGAATTCTCTTATTTACATTCGTGTGGAATTAAGTTCTATAATTATGCCCTTGAATTGAGTTATAACTCTAGGATTGATATTTCCTACTTGCTTTTCCTAAATTCTCACCAAGGTACTATATCCGATGAAATTCTTATAGAATATTTTATTTAATTGGACAAAATCTACTCTTTTGTCCCCTACATGCACCATCGTAAAATTTACCTATGTGGTGCCAAGATCCATGCGAAGCATCCCAGCGTTGCGATCCTTCTCGAGTCACCCTCTTACTCAGTTATGTATATGGCTTATATAATTTGAAAAGTCAATCTACTCTCTTGCGAATACCAACATGAAATCTTCTCACTGCCTAGTAACATAAGAGCGTACCTTAACACCTCACATGAGTGCATGTCAATCAAAATGGTCACCGTGTGCATGAATATAAAGTCTCTCTGAAAATTTAGATCCTCACGTCCACTTCATAGGAAGATCATGTGTCGCCATAACTTTCGTGTCCACTTGGGACATCCCACAGCAAGTAGCTCACCTTGTCCTGGTATTATGGTTGCTCTTGGCATAGTCGTATATTGCAGTTGGGAGCTAATATAGCAGAAGCGTGTCCAACTTATAACAAATGTTTATCTCCCTGTTACACCTCCATAACATGTGTTAATTGTGTTCTTTAGTTATTGAATTCATTGTGCTATTTTTCCCACACTTGTTCGAGAACCATGAGAGAACATATCCTTCTATGAGTCATTGTAACTCTTTCTGTCTTGTAAGGACCCTTGCTAGGCTCTCCGTCAAGACCAAGCACACCTTTGGGGGTTATTATAGCACAACGCCAGTTTCTCATGTTATTCTGTCTTTCATTAGCATCTGGGTATTGATGCCTAATTTTTTCCTATGTATTTTTATACTCAAAATACTTTCAAAATAGAATATATAAGCATCCACAAAGGTTTTGGTATTTTTCCGCATTTTTTCAAGGATTTTAAAACCAATTTATGGCCTATTTTGCACTATGAAATCCAATCATTATTCCCAAAACTTGTCGTTTTGGTGAATAATTTATTTTATTCTCACATTTACACAAAATATAATTTACATGATTTTACAAGTCCGTTTGGTATTTTTAAACTAAAACTGCATGAAATTGCAATTTTAGC
>MU732433.1:7470-27548 GCA_026770625.1 Nicotiana glauca
AAAATATAGCTGAGTTCATAAAACAGTGTAAATCACACGGACTGAGTTCAAATAGTATTTCAAACAGTGAGGGAAAAACAGTGATGATAATTCATAAAGAGTTCAACAATCGGCAATAAGCCCCAAGTATGGCAATGAGCCCAAGTCATAATGATAACAATAATTCATTTGCAAATACGCGGTAAAAAAACCAACAATCGGGATGGACCAAGTCACGATCCCCAACGGTGCTCTGCCCCATGCTCAGGTCCAGCGTGCAAGTCACCTCAATACAACACTAAGATGTGCAAATCCGGGGTTTTAAACCCTCAGAATATCATTCACAAGTATTACTCACTTCGAACCGACGAAATCTCAAGCTCGCGACGCCTTTGCCCCTCAAGTTGGCCTCCACACCCGTCGAAACTAGCCAAAAATAGAGAGAATACATCATAATATGCAAATGGGATAATACCCAATCGAAAACAATCGAGTTATAGCAAAAACCTCGAAACTAGCAAAACCCGAGCCCCGGGCCCGCTTCTCGAAAAATTATGAAACTTATATTTTTCGAATCCTCGTCTCGCCACGAGTCCGTACATACCAAGAACTCCCAAATCGGACCACAAATGGCCCCTCAAATCCTAAATTTATTATTTTTGCTCCAAGCCCTAATTTCTTAGAATTTTGCTACATTTTCATGAATTCCATGGATGATTCTTCAATAAAAACATGTATTTAACTCATAAGACTTACCTCCAACGATTACCAGTCAAAACCCCTTCAATTCCCGTCAAAATGCTCCCAAGATGCTCAAAAATGGTGGAAGAAATGAGTCCAAGTCGCGGATGAAATGACACTATAAAACCTTTCTGCCCAGGCCTATTTCCGCTTCTGCGATACAAATATCGCTTATGCGACTTCCGCTTCTGCGGTATTTCTTCCGCTTCTGCGTTTTCCTTCATTTTTCCCAGGACCGCTTCTGCGGTCCATTTTTCGCAAAAGCGACCCTGCTTCTGCGGCTTTCTTACCGCATCTGCGGTTTCCATAAAGTCGCCCAGGACCGCTTATGCGGTCCATCACCGCTTCTGCGATGACCGCTTATGCGGAACTTAGTCCGCTTCTGCGGGAAAATGCCAAACGACCACTTTTCGCTTCCGCGAGTTCCCATTCGCTTCTCCGGTCCATTTCCGCAGAAGCGAAAATGCCAGACACCAGAACCTTTCAGCAGTCTCCAACTCCAAATTTTTTTCCCGTTAGCCATCCGAAATCACCCCGAGGCCCCCGGAACCTCAACCAAAAATATTAATATATCATATAACGTTATTCAAACTTGTTCCAATCATCAAAACACTATCGTTAACATCAAAATCATCAAATTTCTCCAAATCAAAGCCTAAGTTCTTCAAGATCTTTCGAAATACACTTTCGATCAAAAGTCCGACCAAACGACGTCCGAATGATCTGAAAATTTGCAGAAATATCCAAAATCACCTAACGAAGCTACTGCAACTCTCGGAATTCTATTCTGACTCCCGGATCAAAATATCACCTATCAACCGGAAATCGCCAAAATACTAACTTCGCCAAAATAGGCTAACTTCTTCACTGGACCTCCAAAATTACTTCCGATTGCGCTCTTAAGCCTTAAATCATCACCCGGGGCTATCTAAATCATCAGAATTCAATTACGATCCCTCTAACTCATAAGTCAACATCCGGTTGCCTTTTTTCAATTTAAGTCTTCTTAAAAGAGACTAAGTGTCTCATTTCCAACCAAACTCTATCTGAATTACTTCAATTTCACCAAACTCATGTAATGAAACATATAGAAGCATAAAATAGGGAAAACGAGGTGGAGATACATGAGACGACAGGTCGGGTCGTTACATAGTATGTGTTGTGGGGGTCTCAGTTAATGTCCATTCAGTTCAAGAGTACTTCACTTTGTGGATGTTAGTTGTTGCATCATTTAACTACGTGTCAATTCAAATCCAAAGATATTGACACTTAAGTACATGTTTCTTCTTTTGCCCAGAATTATTTTATTTTTGCCTTTGCATTAGTGGGGGATTGTTGGAATTATTCATAATGCAAAATCAAAATTTTCTTCTTGAAATTTCATTTACAACCAATAGCCATGAGTTTTTTATTTTTTAAATGTCTTATCTATTTCCAAGTGGCCTCTTGCATGAAGCCTTAAAGATAAGTGTTGAATGGTTTTGACAAATGGCTATGCAAATCTACCTTATGTCTTCATGCATGGAAGACAAGATACACTTGTCAATATTGTAATCAAATGTCTTCATGCATAGAAGACAAGATACACTTATCAATATTGGAGCCAAGTGGACTAATATAATGGAACAAGTGTCAAAAGTCTCTCGACACTTGTCATACATGAAACCTCCTTAATTTCCTATAAATAGGCTATGAATTAGCCATCATAATCACTTAATTCTTAACCAAGAATTTATCTAGCTAATCATTCCTTTCTTCCTAGTCTTCTTTGTGAATTCTCTAACACATAAAATACCTTCATCTTCTCTTCTTCCTGGGCAACTGTTTTGTGCAAATTCTAAACTTCCAGCTGCGAGTGCACGTATTTGGAGGTGTTGTGGAACCTTGGGGAGCGACCGGCCTTGACAATTTGCACCCAGTCGAATCGAAATCGCTTTCAAGGCACACATTATTTTTGGTAAATTGTAGTCTTCTTTCCTTGTTGTTCTTAGTCAATATTATCTACTGATTTTCCTTACATCCGCTACACAAGATGACAACTTACTACCAAACTAGAAAATTTAAGTTTATCATTTCAAGAAAATTTCAGCTAGACAACTTAGGCCTCGTTTATCAATAATTTTTTTTTTTGACAAAAATATGTTTGTCCATAAAATTTTGTAAGTTTTTATAAAAAATTCAAAAATGAGTTTTTCAAATCAAAAAATGATTGTTAATCAGTTTTTCAAAAAAATTAGATAAATTTTTTTTTCTATCCACAAAACTGCAATATTTTTTCAAATGCAATAAATATTTAAATATAATTTAAAATTTCAAATACCATTTTAAAACTTACCTCTAATACTATTTTCTTACATAAAAATTATAATTTTAATGTCTAAACGCCTACTTAAATTATCGTATAAGTACTTTTAAACAACAACAACCACAGCAAGTGGGGTTTGGGGAGGGTAATATGTACGCAAACCTTGCCCCCACCCCGAGGGGCAGAGAGGCTGTTTCCAGGAGACCCTCGGCTTAAGAAAGCAACAAGAGACGATATATTAGTACCATCAATAAAATCATAATAAAATAACAGCAATATAAGAAATACAAAATGGTTGTAAGGTGTAATAATAACCGGCCAATAAAGCCCTGCATCAGTAGATGACCACTAACATCCTAAAACTAATTCATAACTGGCTAATCTCACTTACTTCTCCCTAACCTACAACCTTAATACTCGAACTCCACAATACTTAAATAATTTGAATATAAGCTTGATCAACCAATAAGAGATTGTCCCATTGCCCAAATGCTCCCTAACTTTTCTTTATTATTATATTTCTATAATTTTGCATACTCTCTTTTGATTGAATTTAATCAGGAATATCTTTTTGAATGATGTCTTCTTTTTGAATAGCTCGAGTTGTCTTCTCGGTAGAGTTGTCCTAATCTACTTATGCAGCAATAGCTTCCCAAAAGTCGCACCCCTGCGTCTCACGCGCGTCCGAACTTGCACACACCACTATCTTTTGTTTGTCAAATGCTAAGCGCCACGCGACATGCACGTGACATGCACGTGACTCGATCTTACCTTCCCTTTAATTTCTTAATTTGTGGGCCTAAAATCCATTGCATTACGCGGTACAGTAATTTCAGTAAAGCAGAGTACCAAATGGAATAAATACTAGCACTACATAGTAGAATTTCCAAATTGGAAAAACGTGACAGAAGAGTTTATTATGCCTGCTAAAATGTTTAGTACCCATATCTGCAAAAGCAAAGTTCACAATTTTTTTTCTTGAGATTTTGCAATTTCTGTTTATTTAATTGATGCTCTCCTTACAAAAACATTTTGAAAAGTTACTCCTACCTGCTTTTGTTAAACAACACAAAAAATATTGGCAGGTTTGTTTGGGACCCAGACTTGGCAACTTTTGTTTAGGACAGCATGATCATATATTTTACCAAAATATATTTGGAATTTTTTGATCAATATATGTTTGGCTATAGATTTTATTTGCTGATTTTGACCCAAAATATCATTATTATATTTTTAAAAATTACCCCAAACTTTTGTATTTTATAAAAGAGCTCATCATTTATTATTTTGTAACAATGTTGTTTCATCTTCTTGGTCATCTGATAGTGAGTTATGTAGTTCATTATAACAATGTTAACTTTGTACCAAATTTATTTATGTTCATAACTATGGTTTGCGATAATATAATAAATGTTACTGATAAAGGTTCTATTGGGTATTTGTGATAGTTTTTAGAACTTGTGGATATAAATCATGTTTCATGTTTTTTCAAAAATAAAGTGAAATATGTTTTGAAAACTTATGTCTAAACACATTTTCATCTTCAAACCAAACATTACCCAAATCAAAATTTTCAAAATAAATTTGGATATCTATAGCCAAACACTAGCTTAGTTTTCTTTTAAACTTCATGTCCACTGAACTTGGAAATTTGATAGTCTTGGCCCCCAGAGGCGGATCCAATATTAAAATTTTATGGGTTTAACTTTAAAGGTTTTTGACATTCAACTCATTATATTTATATTTATCGGTTCATATATATATATTATTTATTTTTAATTAATTTTTATATATAAATTTTTACTCCACGTCAAAAGTTATTGGTTTAATTGAACTCGTCGGTTCAACACTACGTTCGCTTCTATTGAACCCCTAGATGTTGATGTGGCGAAGAATGTGTATACACTCTCATTTATGCACGTGAGAGGGAAGAAAAATAAAAAAATTAGCTTCCATGTGGGGTTTTGTTAATATTAATTACTACATAATCAAATATTATGATTTATTTATTTCAATTATATTTATCGTTATTTTTCTTAACATACATTGCATTTTTTCAGATATAATGAACATATATTTCAATTATGTATTTTTTTCCGGTCCAAATCTATAAAAGTTAGTTGAAACGCTATTTATTTTAGCTAAATAAAAAGAGTATTAAGCCAAAGTAATGAAGTTCAAATGTAGAGATGACAATGGGGTGATGTGGATCCGGGGCGAGCGGGTTTGATCTTATGTGGGACAAGGTGAGTTTGATCTTATGTGGGGCGGTTGCAGGTATTGGACGGGTTAAAACTATTTTTTGAAAATCTAATGTGGGGCGGGGCAGTTGGGTTTACGGCGGTATTCCTCGCGGGTTTCATCCAAACTGTCATTCCTCTTCTATTTTTCTGCTTTTACTTTTCAGCTGCAACTTGCAAAGCATTTTCTTTTAGTTTCTCTTGTTCGGTTTGTGATATTCGTACTAAAATGCTGTTAATATTATATAAATAATTATCTGTGTTTCGACATTATAAGAAATACGATGGATCAAGGGAGAACAAGAAAAGATCACAGTGAGAATGTGATTGGTTTAAGACTTGTTGATGTTGGAAGTTTTCATTTATTAGTTGCTTTATTTATTTAGTGTTAATAAGAGACTTCAGTGGGGGAAATTATGACCACTAACACCCAAGGAAAAGAAAAAAGAAGGCCATATTTAAAAGAAATCAAAAAAATCAAAAAAAAAATTACTCATTAAAAATGTAAAAGGAAAAAAAATCGCTTTGCTTTGCGGGGCGGGGCTGGTGTATGTGAGTTGGTGCGGGGCGAATTGAAAACAGAAAATTTTATTATGCGGTGTTATGCGGTGCTGGGCGGTGCGAGTTGAAGTCTTTGCTGGTTAAGGCTACACTCGCTCCGCAACCGCCCCGCCCCATTGCAATCTCTATTCAAATGATATATTTTCTACAAAAAGAAGCAAATACGATATATTTTTATTTTTATTTTCATGCAATGATTATTTATTTAAACTATGTATTTTTCTTTATCTTGTCAAATTCGCAAATATTAAATCCGAACTTTACTATTATTAGCTAAAATATTTTTATAGCCAATATATGTAGTTCCAACAGCGTATTTTTATTTTTAGTTTTTTTAGATGCAATGATAATATGTTCACTATGCATTCCTTTTTTTCTTGACCAAATATGCAATAGTAACTTGATTAAACATTATTTTTAGCTTAATATTATATTATAATTAAAATAACGTTTCAAGATATTTTTTTAAAATAAATTTTGGCACGAAAAAATAATTTAAATAGTTGGTGTACTTAAAAAGAATAAAAAAATATATTTTATTGTAAAGAAAAAAGTGCTGCATGGACAAAAAAATTCTTTTGGCAGCGCTGATCGCTACCAACTCAATGCTACACCAAGGTAGAAAGAGCGAGTCGCAATAACTTTTACCCGAATAGCGGTGGGGATCGATTTCCTCGGGGAGCTAGTAGTGGAGTTGGATTTTCTGTCTAGTCTAGAGATGTGTTTGTACTCCTAATGTCACTTCAAACATTGTTGGTTTTTGATTTTTTATAACTACTATTATAAAGCTAATGATTGAAACTAAATTATGCTACGAGAATATTGCTAAGTTGTATTTAATATACGGGTAGAAATTACTAAGGGTAGATTGATATATTTGGGGCTTATGCTATAACCGTTGCACAATCGTACCCACTCTCACACCTCTCGGTTGAGAGAGCGATTTTACCCAATTGACTCTCTCGAGACCAATTGGGTAGGCCAATTTGATCAAGCAACTAGGGTTCAAGTAGGTTGATTACTCTCTCGAGATTTAACCCATTAATTGGGACTATTATTTCTCATGAATCCATCCCAATTACTTGTTGGGTCAATTTTGGGGCCATAAACTCTCTTTCTCACGAAGAGTCAAACCCATTAAGCTTGAATCTATGTTTGCAACCATAAAATTTGAAATTAAAACATAAAATCAACCCAAATAGCAAACACCCAATATCAATCTAACCCTAGATGGCAACACCCATCAATTACCCACACTAGGGTTGAACCACAACCTTAGCTAATGGGTTTAGCTACTCATGCTAGATACAGAAATTGAAGAAATAGATAAATAACTAAGCATATTAATTGATTACTAAGAAGAAACTACAATAATAAAGAGAATAAGTGCCGAAAATGGCTACAATATCGAGTCACACGAGCTCAGTTGCGTTCAGAATATTAAACTTCACCTAAAATGGTAAAATGTTCTATTTATACTAGGCTGAAAAAACAAGACAAAAATACCCTGCGGGGTCAGTGCGGACCGCGCAAAAAGGACCGCGGCCGCACTGGCTCTTGGACTTATGGTTTCTGCTTCTCTGAAGTTGAGGACCACGGACGCGTGGAAGAGCACCGCGTCCGCGGTGGAAGTTGGCGCGGCCGCACATAAAGGAGCGCGGACCGCATTGCTTGAAATTGTCAAAATGTTAACTCTCTGAATCTTTGCACCGCGGACCGTGCAAAATAGTAGCGCGGCCGCGGAGCCTGACCACGGATCGTGCAGAAGTATAGCACGGCCGCGGATCCTGATCGCGGACCATGCAGAAGTGTACCGCGCCCTTGTTACCTCCGGCTTGAATATGACAACTCTCTGAACTTTCTGGTGCAGCTGCATTCGCTTTTGTGCGGTCCGCACTAGGTACTCTTTTCCTCAATTCACTTAGTCTTTGACACTTGAGCAGGTTTCACTCCTTTTTGAGCCGATCTTTGACATTTGTCATTTTATCGATCAAATCTGCAATCAAGTACAACTTGTGAGTATTTTGGGGTTATTTTGTAGCAATTTATAACCAAAGCATAGGCAAGTAGAGGCATAAAACATGTTAGAATCCCGACTTATCAACTCCCACAAACTTAAACCTTTGCTTGTCCTCAAGCAAACAAAATATAACCCACACTTTAAGATCAATCCAAGTATTTCCAGCTATCCTAAAGGAACCTAAACAAGCATCAATTGGGACAAACAATTGCCCTTAATGCAAATGAATCATTAACAACATTCAAAACTTGAAAAGTATGGATCAAGTATGACACAAGAGCATCAAGAATTGACTCATTACATCAAAGAACTCTCTTGATTGCTTTGGTCGTCGTGGAACCCAAACTCATATATCCTCAACTCTCCCTAAGCAAACCTCACCTTTTTTAGAGTATGAGCACACAAACCGAGGTTAATGGGAGTTCACTCGTCTCTCTCAAGGAAAGGTCACAAGTCCGGCTCTAGGTACCATATGCTTGACCCTCATATAAGTATCCACTAATGCGAGTGTCATCTAACTCAAGATCATATAGGGCTTTTGTGGAGTTAATGTGACGTCTTTTGGGTAAGGGTAGGATATGTTTTTGTTCAAGTGGGTTCAATCTTCCCTTAAGCACTTGTTTTGAATCCCAATTTACTTGACTATTTGAGTCTTTTCACCTCTTCCAAGGGGTTAGAGAGACACTTTATCACTCTTTCTTAAGCAATTCAAAACATTTCTCCTTTTTCTACTTTTTCCACACCTTCTTCACTTTTGATTTTCTTTGAATCCCCCCCCCCCCTTTTTTTTCCATATTTGGCTTTCTTGTTGTCTTTTTCTTTTCTTTCTTTTTCATTGCTTTCCTTTTCTTTTTGCTTTGTACCTTTTACCCCATTTTTCTTCCTTTCTTATCTCTTTCCCCAAACTTAGACTTTGCCATTACTCAAGGGAAGACGTGGGTGCCAAGAGAAGGTAAAATTTAGAACGGGTATAGGCTTGTAGCATTAGTTCATGAAAGAAGAAGGTTTAAATCTCAAAAGGCTTAACTAGGGATTATATCATTGGTAGGCTATGGAATTGTTCAACTTGTCATTTGGATCAAGGAGAGCCTACAATCACTTCTCGAGTCGAATTTCACTCAAAATTTTGCCTCAACAAACATTCGGGGCAAGTTCTAGACCATTGGCTTGGGACTTGGACTCATAATTCAATTTCTCACCACACACACTCAAGGATTGCTTAAGACATAGAGTCGAGGGCCCACAACAACCTTAGCTACGATTGAGCACACAATAGTCCCAAAAGACCACATGGTGTTTGTTTGGCCAACTCAAGAGTCTCAAGGTCACTACTTTCACCATCCTAAACACAACCACTTGTCTTTGACCATGGGATCAAAGGCAAATGTGTTAGGCCCAAGTGAAGCTGTGCTTGAAGTACTCTTAACTAAAAACTATTAAAAATAAAAGAAAAAGTAAAAACGGACTCAAACCCTTAAGAAGGTTATCACACCATCCATCATCGGGAAGAGCCACCCGGTTCACACAATACTCCACCCTTGGAAAGAACCGTGGCCTTAAGAAAACCAAGGATTTATTGAAAACGTCAAAAACAAAACAAAAAGGCTACAAGCCTATCTGCAAAGCTAAAAATGAAAAATTTCTGCGAAAATATAAATATAAAATAATATGAATATGTACAATAGGGGAGTAGAATATACAACGGGGGATGAATATATACAGAAGTGTAACTTTATATACAGACCAAAAGAGTGAATAAAAAGTACGAGAAAAGTGGCTAGAATGTAAAGTTATATACAACCCAAAATAGAAAATCAAAGTAAAGCATAAACTAACAATCTGTATATACAATCATCCAGATAATCAACAAAAAAGTAGGGTGCACCCCCACGAATATAAGCTGGCATTGTCCCCAATGCCAAATACCAAAATAAGCATCAAAAAGTCATAACAAAGGATATAGGGGCTCCCTGGGCCTGGTCAGACTGCATGGGATCATCATTGGTCCCCAAGTCCTCCGTATGTGCAGGAGCCTCAGAGTGGCTCCCAGCTTCCTACTGCTCAACTGCTGGGACTGGGGCCTGTTCCTGGACCGGCTAGATGTCAGGTACAACATTTGGCAAACTAGAGGAGGCCTCCTGTGGGGCTGCCTCCTCAATAACTACATCCGTTGTGCTGGGAAGCTTCCTCTTCTTCCTAGGCTGCCGGGGTTCCTGCTCCTGCTAGGGCTCTGCTACTGGTGCTGGGTCCCCGAATAGCAAGTCTAGAGGCATCTGGTCTGCCAATAGCTTGTCCACATCAGTCCTGAGCTATTTCACAGACTCTTTGGAAGCCCGTGATCTCCTCATCTTCTTGCGCTCCTTGGCAAGCTCTTTCAGAGCCTTGCCGTGTGACTCCACTGCTGTAGCCAAAGTAGCCTGTGTCTTCATAATCTTTTCCTGGTTCTCCAGGAGCTTCTTCAAAGTGTCCTCAATAGACTAAGAAATCTGAGCTGGCTGAGGTGCTGACTGGGTCTGAATCGTAGAAGACAAAGTGGACAACTTGGATGTCGCAGCTGACATCCAGTTATTCAAACTAGCCAATGTCTGGCTCAACTGATGGGCAGTGAGGGGATGAGCCCGGGAAGATGGCACCCCCGGGCCAGCTGGAGTAATGGGACCAGCAGTAGAAGAAGGTCGTGGAGGCAAGTCTGAAACTGTAGTGGCAGCAGGTATGATGGAAGGCTCAGTAGAAGGCTCTACCGCAACTGGCTCCTCAGACTGGCCAGTTGGGGCAGAGGCAGGTGGCTGGTAGTTCTTGGACTTAGGGTTTTCTGGGCCCTGCATACTGTACCAAGAGTAGGGAGACACATTCTTGGTCTTGACATCATATATTTTCTTCTCCACCTCCATGTCTCCGAAATACATTGAAAGGGTGTTGGGAAAAGGATAATTCCGGTCATGCTCTTGCCCCACAGTAGAAATCACATGGGACATCACATTGACCACATTGATAGGGTACCGGCCATAATTGATGCAACACGAACCGCCCGGGTAAGTGGAATAGTTCGATCGTGGGTAGAAGGGTCAAGCGGACTTCATACAAATGTCAACCACCCTCGAGCCTCAAAGTTGAAGGTCTTCCGGAATATTTTCTTCCCTTCCTGTAACCACTCTGTCACAGTACCTAGGATTGCCAAGTACTGGGCCAACCAAGGACGGACTTCCTCACCCATCCCTATATTGGCAAGATAAAGTGACTCATCTTCATCCCAGAACCCCAAATACTCATTTAAAGACTTTTCATCAAACAACACTGTTTTGTCTCTAACTTTGGTCACCTTAGTATCCTTGAGAATGTGAGCCACATTAGAGTAGAATTCTCTGACCATGTGCTCATTAGCATTGATTCACTTCTCCATGAAGAACTCCCGGCCCTTTCTAGTTTTGAGTTCCCTCTGCACATGTTGTGGGGTAAAAGGTCAGTGTCAATAAAGCTCCTCTCCGATATCAACTTCCTCACCGGCCACCACTCCCTAAACTTGTGGTAAGCCACTTGGCTCACGATTCTATCTTCCCATTCTTCGGCTTTCCTAGTCCGTGCAACTCCCCCAATCTGAGGCTCACCTTTCTCATCTCTGCCTACACTCTCCCCAGATAATGAAGCTGTGGGAGAGGTGGAGTATTTCCCACTACCAGCTGCGGACTCATCAGAAGAATCCGAGACTACATTTACCGGTCTTTTAGAGGTGGGTGATGGTGGAGGGGTATCAACTAGGCGTAGGGGGTCGATTATGCGAGTTGGGACTGAATCTGAGGAGATATCTTTGGAGGGCACATACTCACTCCCCGAGGAATGAGAAACAGCCTTATCAATGACTTTTATTAGTTTCCGGGTCTTTTTTATGTTCTCCCAAGCCTGGGGAATGAGTTTTGCTATTTTATTGCCTTTACCCCCTCGGGAGGAACCACCTCTCCCGGGTTGTTGTGATTGTTTGTCGCCCCTTTGTTTAGCCATTATCTGCAAAGACACACATCTAACATTGTTAGTTTAAGCACATGTAGTGAAACAGGAGAATAAAATAGATTGGAGACATAATTGCAGAACACAGTTGCAGAATATAGCACTGCGGACTGCACTAAACAGGAGTGTGGCCGCGTTGGAGTCACTGCGGACCGTACAAAACAGGAGTGTGGTCGCGTTAGGCAAAGGCCCCAAAACACAACTCTCTGAATCTTCTACCGCGGTCCGCACAAAATGGGGTCACGACCGTGGTGGGCCAGCGCGAACCGCACAGAAGTGCAATGCAGCCGCGCTAGAAGAATTTACCTTGCAATCAAAAAAGCATCGCGGTCCACACAAAAATGCAACGCGGATCGCGTCAGGGTAGCATGGTCGCGCAAAAGCAACCACGGTCCGCGCTGAGCTAGGGTTTATGGGCACTAAGTTAGGGTTGCATTTTTGCCATTCTTGTTCAAGATTTTACACCTACTTTGTCCATACTCAGTTCACCCATTGATTAAACATATTCAACACAAAACCCAGGTCTTAAACTATCCTAAACTAACAATTAAATGAAAAAGAAGAAGGTAAAACTACTGGGCAAGCCATAAAAAATGAAAATATGAAATTAATTAATCACTAATGCATGAAATGTTACCAGGTTTGTGAAGATTGAATGCAATTAGTCTAAGCAAGCAAGAGTTACGGTCTCAGATAGGGATGAACAGTAGTTCTAAGGCTCGGAGTATTCAAAGTTTGAAAAGGGTACACTGAGACCCTTGGGCTCTATTTGTAGAAAAACTGTGGGCCCCATACTCACCTACCAGCACGGCCGCGCAAAAGCGATCGCGAACCGCGCTGGATTTTAACACATGAAGTTTCAGCAGGCAACCTTGGCGCGACCGCGTAAAAGTATACCGCGGCCGCGAAGTTCCACCGCGGACCGCATAAACTGGACCGCGGACGCGGTGGAAAACTTCAGAGAGTAATATTTTTTGGAACATGCCAGCGCGGACCGCGCAAAAGTGTACCGCGGCCGCACTGGCAAACTTCATAGACTGTGCACTTTGTTCCAACTTGTTTTGCACTGCATCAACACAATTCCTGCAACATCTCACAACCAATTAGCTCAAAAATATTAAACTACAAAAAAAGTCAAAGAAAAATAAAAAGACATGGGTTGCCTCCTAAGAAGCGCCTGATTTAACGTCGCGGCACGACGCGGGTTACCAACTCATCATTTCAAATATACCATAGCCACCACGTGGCTATCATCAATCTTCCCAAGATAATGCTTTACAAGATGTCCATTGACTCTGAATATTTCACCATTCTTGTTCCTTAGATCAAGAGCACCAAATGGGGTCACGAACACAACTTCAAATGGCCCACTCCACTTTGATTTGAGCTTTCCAGGAAACAGACATAACCGGGAGTTGAAACAAAGAACCATATCACAAACTTTGAATTCCTTTCCCCGAGCATATTTGTCGTGAAGATACTTCATCTTGTCCTTATACAAGGACGAGCTGGAGTAGGCATGAAATCTAAACTCATCAAGCTCATTAAGTTGCTTAACACGAAGATTCGCTGCAACATCCCATTCCAAGTTCAACTTTCTCAAGGCCCACATAGCCTTGTGTTCCAATTCGGCCGGAAGATGGAAAGCTTTTCCAAATACCAATCGGTATGGGGACATACCAATTGGGGTCTTGTAAGCCGTCCGGTACGCCCATAAAGCGTCATCCAACTTTTTCGACCAATCGGTCCTATTAGCATTGACCGTCTTGGACAAGATACTCTTTATTTCTCGGTTGGAGACTTCCACTTGACCACTAGCTTGAGGATGATAGGGGGTGGTCACTTTGTGATTTACTCCATACTTGGAAAGCAATGAGTCGAAAGCCTTGTTGCAAAAGTGAGACCCCCTATCACTAATGATAGCACGAGAGGTGCCAAACCTTGTGAAGATACTCTTTTTCAAGAATGCCACAACACTCCGGGCTTCATTGTTAGGTAATTCCACGACTTCAACCCACTTTGAGACATAGTCCATCGCTACGAGAATATAAGTGTTCCCACAAGAGCTCACGAAATGACCCATGAAATCGATGCCCCAAATATCAAAAATATCTACCTCGAGAATCGTATTGAGTGGCATTTCATCCCTTTTTGAAATTCCGCCGGCTCTTTGGCATGCATCACATCTCTTTACCAAATCATTAGCATCCTTAAACAAAGTCGGCCAATAGAAACTGCAACTCAAGACCTTTGAAGCCATCCTCACCCCTCCATGATGGCCACCATAGGGAGAGGAGTGACAAGCCTCCAATATGCTCAATTTTTCACCTTCTGGGACACATCTTCTAATCACACTATCCGTGCAAATTTTAAACAAGTATGGATGATCCCAATAAAAATCCAAACTATCCCGCTTGAGTTTCTTCTTTTGGTTAGAAGAGAGCTCATGCAGGACGATTTCGGTCACAATGAAGTTGGCGATGTCCGCGAACCATGGAATGTCACACATTGACACGGAAATAAGTTGCTCGTCGTGGAATGTATCATTTATTTCAAGTCCGTCACATGGCCTCCCTTCTTCCTCCAACCGGGACAAATGGTCCGTAACTTGATACTCACTTCCCTTCCGGTCCACTATTTCTAAGTCAAATTCTTGAAGAAGTAGCACCCATCTCATAAATCTTGCCTTGGAATCCTTCTTGGTAATCAAATACCTAAGGGCAGCATGGTCCGTGTGCACAATCACCTTGGCCCCCATAAGATAAGGCCGAAAATTTTCCATGGAAAATACAATTGCCAACAATTCCTTCTCCGTCACCATGTAATTTCGTTGAGCTTCATTCATAGTCTTGTTTGCATAGTACACGGGATGGAACGTTTTACTCATTCGTTGACCTAACACCGCTCCCACCGCAACGTCACTTGAATCACACATTAGTTCAAAGGGCAAACTCCAATTAGGTGCGGTGATGATAGGATTTGTGGTCAACTTGTGCTTTAAAAGTTCAAAGGCCTCCATGCATTTTTCATCGAAAACAAACTTGGCATCTTTCTCTAGCAACTTTCAAAGTGGATTCACAACCTTCGAGAAATCTTTGATAAACTGCCGGTAGAACCCGGTATGCCCAAGAAAACTCCTCACCCTTTTGACAAAAGTGGGGGAAGGGAGTCTTGAAATTACCTTGATCTTACCCTTGTCTACCTCAATCCCATGCTTATAAGTCTTGTGACCCAACACTATACCTTCTTCAACCATAAAATGGCATTTTTCCCAATTGAGAACGAGGTTAGTTTTTTCACATCGAGCCAAGACTCTATTCAAATTTACCAAGCATTCTTCAAAAGAGTCACTAACCACACTAAAGTCATCCATAAAGACCTCCAAAATATCTTCCACCATGTCCGTGAAAATATCCATCATGCAATGTTGGAAGGTCGTAGGAGCATTGCACAACCCGAATGGCATCCGGGAGAAAGAAAATGTACCATATGGGCATGTAAAAGTGGTCTTCTCTTGGTCCTCCAGGGCAATTAAAATTTGATTGTAGCTCGAGTACCCATCCAAAAAGCAATAAAAAGCTCGCCCTGCAAGGCGATCAAGCATTTGACCGAGGAATGGCAAGGGGAAATGATCCTTGCGGGTCACCTTGTTGAGTTTCCGGTAGTCCATACAAACTCTCCACCCGGTAATGGTCCAAGTGGGAATAAGCTCATTGTTGTCATTTGTCACTACCGTCATCCCTCCTTTCTTTGGCACACATTGGACCGGAGAGGTCCATGAGCTATCGGAGATTAGATAAACCACACTAGTGTCAGGTCACTTGATAACCTCTTTCTTTACCACTTCTTGCATCGCCTCATTTAGTCTTCTTTGATGTCCAAGTGAAGGCTTTGCATCCTCCTCCAAGATGATTTTATGCATGCAAAATGCGGGGCTTATCCCCCGAATGTCCGCTAGAGTCCATCTTATTGCCCTTTTTCGCTTTTGAAGCACCTCCAAAGTGTCCTCAACCTGAAAATTAGTAAGGCAAGAAGAAAGAATAACTGGAAGAGTTGAACTAGAACCCAAAAATTCATACCTGAGGTGTGGAGGAAGTGGCTTCAACTCCAACACCTGTGGCTCCTCAATGGATGGCTTAGTTGGTGGAGTTTTGCAGTTTTCAAGATCCAAAGATAACTTCCTAGGCTCATATGAATATGAACCCATACCATGCAATGCATTCACGCACTCCACTCTACTAGCATCATCATCGACATCTATGTTAAGAATTACGGCCTAAAGAGGATCTTCAACATTTATCATGGAACTTGTGTCATCCACTATCACAACTGTGACACTATCCACAAATTAGCACACCTCGGTGCTATTAGGTTGCCTCATTGATTTGCAAACTGGGAAAACTACCTTCTCATCCCCAGCGCGGAATGTCAACTCACTCGCTTCAACATCAACCAAAGCCTTTCCTGTAGCTAGGAAAGGTCTCCCAAGAATAATCGGGACTTCAAAGTCCACTTCACAAACCAATATAACAAAGTCGTCCGGCAAGATGAACGGACAAGGACGTCATCAATTATACCCAAAGGTCTTTTCATTGACCGATCCGCCATTTGAAGTCACATTAAAGTTGCTCGAGGTTTCCCAATTACCAAGGTTTTGAAAATCGAGTACAACTTCAAATTTATGCTAGCCCCCAAATCACAAAGGGCTTTGGCAAAATCCGCACTTCCGATAGTATATGGGATAGTGAAAGTTTCGGGATCCTCGAGTTTTGGGGCCATAGAATGCACGATATAACTCACTTGATGCGTCATTGGTATTGTTTCACATTCCATCTACCTCTTTTTCGTAACCAACTCCTTCATAAATGTTGCATACCCCGGCATTTGCTCTAGTGCCTCTACCAAAGGCACATTGATTGTAAGACTCTTCATCATGTCTATGAACTTTTTGAATTGGTGGTCACTCTTTTGCTTTGCTAACCGTTGACGATAAGGTGGAGGTGGTCTAGGCAAAGGTGCCTTGGCTTTGGGCACCACTGGCTCGGGCATATCAATAATGTGTTCCCTAGACGAGTTCATGGCATCTTGTGATTCCACCTCGGCCTCATCAACAATATCAATCCGCACATCATTGGTCACTTTTGATTCAATCACATCATCAACAACCAAAGGACCCACATCTTATTGAACCCCAACATCATCATTCACAACTTGATTTTTATTCAAGGCATACACATCACCGCCTCTTCCACTTCTTGTTGTAACCGCCATCACATAATTGTTACCTCCCTTCGGGTTCACTATCGTATCACTTGGTAGGGCACCCTTAGGTCGAGTATTCAATGATTGAGAGATTTGGCCAAGTTGCACCTCCAAATTCCAAATAGAGGTATTATGGGAAGCCAATTGAGCATCAGAGTCTTAGTTCTTCTTCATCATTTGTTCGAACATCGTTCCTATTCTTGCCATATCACTACCCGAAGAACTAGACCCTTGATATTGAAAGGGAGGTGGATTGTTCGATTGTTGGTACATGGGGGGCCTTTGAAAGCCTTGCCCCCGATTGCCTTGATTTTTGCTATTATTCCACCCTCCTTGATTGTTGTTGTTGTTGCTCCAATTATTATTGTTCCCATTCAAATTGCCTTAATTGTTACCTTGGTTACCCCAATTTTTGTTTTGATTGCAGTTGTTCCAATTGCCACCACCTTGTTTTTGGTTGTTATTGTTCCAATTACCGCCGGCTTGTTGATTGCCCCAATTTCCTTGGGGACGCCATTGTTGATTCCCTTGATTTCCTCTATTCCCTTGGTAGTTATTGACATATTGACATTCTTCGCTTTGCTCCTCATAGCACTCATTCGAATAACCACCACCATCATTCTTGTTGTCAAATTGCTCACAATTACCTTGAGGTTGTTATTGCCCTCTTTGCCTCCTTTTCAACATAGAAAAACCTTCCATTGTATTGACTTGGCGTGGGTTTTGGACTTGTTTCAATTGTGTCTTCGCCAATTGATTCATAGTTGTTGTAAGCTCGGCAATAGCTTGGCCATGATCGTGCGATTCCTTGTGCAAATGGATGACCGTGGGGTCACCTTGGGGCACATTTGCTCGGCTTTGCCATGCCGAAGAGGTGTTGGTCATTTCAACAAGTACATCACATGCCTCTTGGTAAGAAAGTTTCATGAAGTTGTCACACCTCCTTTTTCTTTTTACTACTTATGTACCGCTTATTAGTACTACACCTCGGGAAGGGATATAATAATAAAAAGGGAAGGAGTTTTTCCACTTAAAGGACAGTCGAAACGGGATTTATTTATTAAATTTCAGAGTCGCCACTTGGGAAAATAATGGTGTCCCAAGTCACCGGTTTAATCCCTAACCGAGGAAATTATGACTCTATTACAGTCTGCCAATCAGAAATCCGGATAAGGAATTCTGTTAACCCAGGAGAAGGTGTTAGGCACTCCCGGATTTCGTGGTTTTAGCACGGTCGCTCAACTGTTGTTTTTGTTTTTATCCGATTTTTATATGCTTCATTTTTATGCATTATTAATGTCCCGCTTTGTCATTTTTAAGAATTGCGACATCGCAAAAACGCATTTCAAGTCATACCGTACCAGTACGCCTGTGACTTTAGTGCATTTCAACTTCGCCGGGATTTGGATTTGGGTCACATAAATGTGCACCCGTATTAGGAATGTAATATTATTAATTGCGCCTAAAACATCTATGTCTTTATTAATTTTGGGAAAGACAGTGAAATTTGCTAAACGGTCCTTCCGAATCTAGAGTTTTTATGTTGAGATTTATTTGAGGGCCCCACAATTAAGTATTTGTGGTTTAGTGAGGCTCATCTCCGTTTTATTTAAGGTTCACCTTAAAGTATACTACATTCTCTATTTTTGGTTTTTTCATCCTAATATTACTTGTTAGCAAATCAATTTCATATTGTTGTGTATAAGAGTCCAGGCCATATTTTATCGCTAGGCCTGGACTTTAAATTGGTTTACTGATTGACAGTCAAATGCAACTGGGCTCCTAAAACCCAACATTCTCTTTCGTTTCTATTTACAGGTATATGTGCCATTTTAGGACCTAATTTTATGGTTAAGCCCAAATCCCTCACATTTAAGACCAAACAGGAACTAATATTCATTTGTAACAATACTTGATAAATACAACAATTAACAGCTTCTACAAACGTTAGTTTTATATTCAGTCACTACTGATTCTAACGCCCGACAAATAATTCAGAATTTTAATATGATGATTTTTTTTTATTCAAATGGAAGAGTTTGATATTTAAATCACTATCACGTCTTAACTGTTTCTATTATTTTTTAACTCAACTAAANAGGGTAATTAATAGATTTAAAATATAACCCTCTGAGACTCGTTTTAAATTTTAGCTAGTTTCCAAATTAGGTAACCTTTTCAGGATTAACCAATCTTACAAACATAGCCACAAATAGATTTTACAAAATCAAAGACTCACACTGTGTTGCAAATATAACCACAATAGACATTTTACACATATAACCTAAATGCGCATAAGCACTCNGCAAAGTATAGCACAGAGGTGGATTTAGGGCATTTAATCAATTTGTATAGGGATTTTTAAACATGCAACAAGTCCAAATTTAACAGATAAAAATACTGAACAAGGCAGTTTTCATGGAAGAACAGAAAGATTCAACCATTTAGCAAAAAATAAAAGAAGGGGTAGAAAATTTGAGAAACAGATTTTAATAAGGTTTGGGACTTAGCTTTTTTCGTGTTTTCTTTCGTTCTTTTCTATTTTCTTTACTTGTTCTCTTCTTTCTTTATTTTTCTTCTTTCTTTCATTTCTTTCTTCTTTTCTTGATTTTCCAGCGTTTCAGAGACTTGGAGTCTCTTAGGTGTTCTAGGTCTTCCAAACAGACTCGTGGAAGTCTCAGAGACCCTGGGTGTGGTTTTTAAAGGGTTTTGGTTTTGGGTGCTGGCGAGACACTTTTTAATATTCGAAGGGTTTGAGTTATATTCCAGGTATGGGACTTAGGTAGGGTGAAAGAAGAGTTTAAGGCGGTTCTGGGGTGTTAAGGGTGAGAGCTGGTTCAAAAGTGGTGGTCGCCGGCTAGGGTTCCGGCGACCTGTTTTTCAAGATTCGAGAAGAACGAAAGGTTTTTGGCTGAAGCTAAGGTGATGGGGTGATAGAGGACTTCATGGTGGTTCAAGGGTGTTCGTG
>MU732433.1:48388-71104 GCA_026770625.1 Nicotiana glauca
TGTAATGAGCAGATTTAGCTCAAAGTGCAATCTCCTTTTGTGAGATCTATTTTTGGATCGGCTTGCGTGCCGCAACAATGTGATGTCGAGTCTAGTTTTCTATGTGTTATTCCTTTGTGTTTCGCTTCCTATCTTTCTAGGAAAAGTCCGTATTAGTGTGGGGTTTAGATAATTCCTTCCAGAATTCGATTTCCTGTTTGTGTTGTGTTCGGATTGGTGGCCTATTGGCACATGGTAGCATCATATGAGATTTTTATAATTTCTGGGGCGGCTTATTGCCCGAGCAGTTGTATCGGATGAGACGAGATCCCTTGATCTAGGATTCTGTGCAATCCCGCTACATGAGGTATGTTATGGAGATAAGACCATTATTGGGTTCAGAATGAGGTGGAGGCCTTTTCAGGAGTGTAGGCCTAATGTTTTGTTGACTCGGTGATTGATTATGAATGTCGGTACATCTCGTCCGTCGTGGCGGTATGGTAAAGGTTAGAGTAAGACCTGTATATGTCATGGGGTGCAATGGGAGCATTAGATCGGTAGGATTTTGGCTAAGTTGATCAGAGAATATTATGGCGGTCCTGTGGAGTTAGTGTTGCAAAGTAAGAATTCAGCAAAGTTATGCCGTTGTGTTTGAGTACAGCGTGTAGTGATTGATATGGTGATCGTATGTTGGAAACAAGCCTAGCAAAGGATCACGGATGTTGGAATCGGGCTTTAAGGCTTATTTGCTTGAATAAAAGGGAACGATCTCAGAATTTATCGAGCTTATGTGCTCAGCTAAGTCTTGGCAGCACGGGAAGGTGCGTGAGGTGCTAAACAGTGATTTCAGACTACCCCAGTACAGTTCTCAGCACGTTCGAGGACGAATGTATGTTTAAGTAGGAGAGAATGTAACGACCCGACCGGTCGTTTTGAGTACTAGCACTCCGTTCAACAGTCGGAGGCCATGAACAGCTTCATTTTAGGTATTATGACTTGTACGCATGGTCGGAATTGAATTTCGAGAAGTCCAGAGTTGATTTGGGAAGAGAATTCTCATTTCAGAAGCTTAAAGTTGAAAGAAGGAACTAGGATTTGAATTTCGAGTAAACGACCTCAGAATCGGGATCTGAAGGTTCCAGCAAGTTTGTATGATGATTTCGTACTTGGGCGTATGCCCGGTGCAGGTTTTGGATAACCCGGGAGCATTTTGGCATCTATTGTGGAAGTTAGCATATTAGAAGAAATTTCATAAGTTTGGCTTGGAGTGCATTTCAATGTTATCGGTGTTAGTTTGGGATTCCGAGACTGTGAATGGCTCCGTATAGTGATTCTGGAGTTGGTGGTGCGATCGGAAGTGAATTCGGAGGTCCGTAGACCATTTTGAAGCCATTTGGCTAAAGATAGAAATTTGAAGGTTTGAAGAGTTTGACCCGGGAGTTGACTTTTTGATATTGGGGTCAAAATCCAATTCTCAAAGTGGGAGTAGGTTCGTAATGTCAATTATGACCTGTGTGTAAAATTTGAGGTCAATCGGACGGAATTTGATGGGTTTAAGCATCGGAAGTAGAAGTTGGAAAGTTCAAAGTTCATAAAGCTTGAATCGGGGTGTGATTCGTGATTTTAGCGTTGTTTGACGTGATTTAAAGCCTTGAGCAAGTCCGTAATGTGTTTAGGGATTGGTTGGTATGTTTGGTTGGGGTCCCGGGGGCCTCGGGTGGATTCCGGGTGGTTAACGGATCAAAACAAATTGACTTTGAAGAAGTGCTGAAGCATCTGGTTGCTGGTATTTTCGCTTCTGCGGTTAGGTGACCGCAGAAGCGGAACCGCAGAAGCGAACAAGTGGCCGCAGAAGCAGTTTTGGACTAAGGCTTGGGGGACCGCAGATGCGGTCAAGGCTCCGCAGAAGCGGGACTGCATCTGCGGAGGTGAGGTCGCAGAAGCGGAAGGGCAGGCTTGGAGAGGAGCCGTAGAAGCGGCTTTTGGACCGCTTAAGCATAATCGCTGATGCGGTTTGGTCTCCGCTGAAGTGGAAATTTTGGCTGGAGCCTAAGGACCGTAGAGGCGAATAATTTTCCGCAAAAGCGGAATCGCAGAAGCGGGATTTTTCCGCATAAGAGAAAATTGCTGAAGGCAGAAGGGTTATTTTAAAGTTGGGATTTGTTCATTTCAATCATTTCTCCCACTTCATTTGGTGATTTTTGGAGGGTTCAAGAGAGGATCTTCATCAACCATGCTAAGGTAAGTTTTTCCCACCTATTATGAGCTAAACACATTGATTATGTATGGATTTGGGCATGAAAATTAGTGTAAAAATTGGGGTTTTGGTTGGAAACCTAGAAAATTATAATCTTGGATTTTAGCCACGATTTAAAGTATGGAATTAGGAGAAAATCATATATTTGAGTTCCTAAGGTTATGGGTAACCTTTATCTTCGAGAAATTTTGGATTCCGGGCACGTGGACCCGAGGGCATTTTGGTTAACTTTTCGTTCGGGGTTAGGAATTGTTATAAATTGAGTTGTAAGGTATAGTTGAGCTTATATTAATGAATTTGTATGATCATTGGTTAGTTTCGGGGCGTTGTGCGTTGGTTCAAGCCTTCGGAAGGATGTAGAATGCCGGTTACAAGTCTTTGGAGCGAGGTGAGTCTCCTTTCTAATTCTGTGAGGGGGAAATTACCCCATAGGTGAGTTAAATTGATTATGTGCTCCTAGTTGTGGGGTCTACGCGCGCACGAGGTGACGAGAGTCCGTGCGTAGCTACTATTATGCTATTGTCCGGGTAGTTTATGACCCAAAAAGCATGTTATATGTGGATTAATTGTGGGATCTTTGATGGCTTAGATTGCTTAAATCACATTAAATTAATAATTGGATTTTCTAAAAGACTTAAGCTTCGTTTTTCCCAAATTAATAAAGAGAATTGACCTTTCCTGGATATTTTCTCCACGTTGACTTACTAACTGTTTATCTGTCTGTGTGTGTTTATTTTGGAACGGGCCGAATGCCTCGGTAGATTAATAGATGCATCTATAGGCGCGCCGTCGACCCTCGGCAAGTGCACATTTATTTCTGTTGGATCGTGTCGTCGCCTCGGTATGATTTGCGCATGCCTGTGTTGCTGCCTGAACTTAATTAAGTTATTATTGCCTTTTTGTGGCTTAAATATATTGGGATTATATTTTAAAGAGAAATTCGGGAAATTTTCCTATGAAAGAACTACGTGTTTATTCGTTTCCTCTATTTGGATTAAAATCATGTCTATAAAGAATAAATCCACGGTTTAATATGTGTATTAAGGATAAATGATCATTGGACCGTTAGAGTATGTCAAAGTTGACCATCTCGTCTCTACCCTTCGGGATTAGGCTGGACACTCACTGAGTACACGTTGATTACCTACTCATACTACACTTCTGTGCATTTTTGTTGCACAGGTACATGATACTTTAGCGGCCTACTAGGTGCAGCAGCACGGACGATTCGAGGACTAGGTGAGTTGCAGTATTCAAAGCGGCCCACAACTTTTAAAGTCCCTTCCTAGTAATTGTACTTCCTTTTTGTCCATTGTATTTCGGACAGGTGTTGTGTTGTATTTATATCATTGCCAGTAGTTGCTCATGCACTTGTGACACCGGGTTTCTGGGATGGTTTCAGTAAAACTTCGTACTGACTGTTATTATTTAAATTTGAATCCATGATATCTTATATTTATGAAAATTGGAAGGAAAAACCTAAGAGTTTCGAAAGTATTAAAAGAGGAATTAAATGATGAGTTAGTTGGCTGGCCCGACAGAGGTGTCCGGCGCCACCATGACCCTTAGTGGATTTTGGGTCGTGACAAAAATAGTGAATTAACAATTAACTAACAAGTAAAAATTGAAACTAAAGTGGAATTCATGTCATATGATCAACAACAAAAATCATGGATCGAAATCAAATATACAAAAACATGAATCAAACTGAATCGACATTAATTCTAACAACACTGAAAAGATAAACAGAAAAAATCAAATCTAACTAAACTAATCAGTAAAAAGTGAAAATTAAATAACTAAACACTAAATTAATAAGACTCACTGAAAAGTGAAACAGAACAAAAGATTTCTAAAGAACTAGGGAACACAAGAACTAAACGCTGGATAAACCAACAGAAAAATCCAACAAAATCAACAACACAAAAACTAAACTAAAAATAAAAAATAACACAAGAACAGAATCAAACGAAATGAAAAATATAATCAAATAAGAAGGAAAAACTTACTGATTTTGCTCTAGCTTGGACTGACCCTCGAAATTGATTCTCAACTAATGTTATATGTCTATTTTACCAAAAATAAACAAATAACATTAATTGAAAATCACTCGAACACTTGAAAATCCAAAACAGGTTGAAATTCTTCATACCCAAGATCTAAAATTCGTGGGATTCTACTTGGATTTGAAGGATTTTGGTTTGAGATTCGGGATGAGGAGGTCAAGGAGGCCATAGGGTGTGATTTTGGTTGGATTTGGAGGAGTTAGGGTTTTGGCCGGAATTTTAGATTTGAGATTCGAAGAGCTTGGCTAAGATTTGAAGGACGGGGTTTGGGGTTTTGGAAAGAGGAGAACGAGAGGGATTTAGGGTGTATTTTTAGGGTTATTTAGAGGCGGCGCCGCCGTGGGCGGCGGAGACGGTGTTTAGGGTTTTCAACATTCGAAGGATTTGGTGAATATTTGAAGGAAATGGGGCATGGATTCGGGATGAGGAGAGGAAAGAGGTCGAGGGGTGTAATTTTGGACTGGATTGGGTGATCGCCGCTGCCGTGGGGCGATTTCCGGCGACGGTCTAGGGCGTAGCTGGTGGGGATTGTCTCTGATGAGAGTGGGGTGAGAGAGACGGCTTGGAGGGGGGGTAGGGGAGGTCCGGCATTTTTATATTAAACGTACCCATAGTTCTGAGTCGAAGGATCAAAGATCCTCGACGTCTAGGATCAAAACTAACTCGAACGATGTTGTTTCAATTGAAGTGGGTCTAGACCGGGTTGGCTAGGGATTTGGGCTGGATTGGGGAACGGATTTGGGGAGGGATTGGCTTGGGCTGGAGCATATTTGGCCCAAACTGGGTGTTTGATTAAGACCTTGCTTTTTCTTATAATTTTCACTTCTTTTTCTCTTCTTTTTTTCTCGTTTTTTTAGATTTTTGTTAAATACAAAATTAAAACTAATAGACCTGATTTAACTCTAAAACTAAACTAATTAATTTTTTTAAAACTAACTAAATCCTAATTTAAAAAGAAAACTAGACAAAAAATGTAAAGGGACTATTTTTGTTATTTTCTCTTGTTTTTGGTAATATTAATTAACTAATAAACTAAAAATATAAAATTGAATTCTAAATGTAAAAGTACTATATTTTTTGTATATTTTTTTTATGAATTATACTAACTAAAGATGCACGCAAAATGCAAACAAACACAAAAATCATGCAATTAATTGCCTAAAATTCAAATAATAAAAAAAATTCCTAATTTTAAGAATTCTATAGGAAGAATACAAGCGAGGCAAAAATCACATGCTCACAGCTGTCCCTCTTTGCTCGGAGACACGAAGGGTTTTCGGGTAAAGATAAATGAGCAATTACGAGAGATTTTTGCCTGCTTGGCACTCCATGGGAAGCATTTTGAAAACCGTCTGACCAAACCCTGCTTCAGAGATTGCCTACATATCCTTGGCTGAAAGGGAATCAGGTCAGTGTAGTTCTGGAAGGTTTGGTAGCTGGGACTACCAGGAGTTGTGATTTCACTACTGTTGCTGCTGCTACTGCTTGCTGAACTCCTTATTACACCAAAAGGAAAATCAAAGCTAAGCTAGCTACGCCTATCAACTATGGGTTACAAGATTCCAATCTATAAATTTCTTGAAGCTTAATCTTGAGTCTTAGCTGATTTTGCTGTGGACTCCGATCTGAATCTTGATGCTCGCAAGTTGTAGGTATTGGTTCTCTCTTCAGCATTGTGTCAAAGCGAGACAGGCGAAGCTTGTGACTTCAATCAAGTTTTGAGCAGTCCGCATCTCTGTTCACTTCAGCATTTTGAATTCACTTGTATTTGTTCTTTTCTTCTTTTCTTTATTTTTTGGATTGAGACTCATTCTATCGGTCGTCTCGCACCATGTGCCTCGAGGTCAAACCTGCTTAAGACACCAAAACAAAGAAATGAACGAAATTTTCTGTCCCAATTTTCATTGGGAAAATTTCGTGAGTTAGCTGTGACACATATCTAAGCGATAAAATCAGGATGGTGTGTCCTTGGGAATGAAGCCAGATTATGCTAGGAAATGGTCGGGTTATGCCTAAAAAGAAAAAGGTCCTCGGGTTATGCTGGGGAGGTCCGCGGGTTATGGCGGGATAAAAGAAAAAGGCCCTTGGGCTATGCCAGGGAGGTCCACAGGTTATGCGGGGATAACAGAAAAGAAAGGTCCTTGGGTTATACCAGGGAAGTCCGCAGGTTATGCCGGGATAAAAGAAAAAGGTCCTTGGGTTATGCCAGGGAGGTCCACGGGTTATATCGGGATAAAAGAAAAAAGGTCCTTGGGTTATGTCAGGGAGATCCGCGGGTTATGCTGGGATAAGAAGGAAAAAAGGCTCCTTGGGTTATGCCATGGAGGTCCACGGGTTATACCGGGATAAAAGAAAAAGGGTCCTTTGGTTATGCCTGGGAGGTCGATGGGTTATGTCGGGATAAAAGAAAAAGGTCCTTGGGTTATGCCAGGGAGGTCCACGGGTTATGTTGGGATAAAAGAAAAAGGTCCTCGGGTTATGCCGGGGAGGTCCACGGGTTATGCTGGGATAGAAGAAAAAAGGTCCTCGGGTTATGCCAGGGAGATCCGCGGGTTATGCCAGGATAAGAAGGAAAAAGGCTCCTTGGGTTATGCCAGGGAGGTCCACGGGTTATGCCGGGATAAAAGAAAAAGGGTCCTTGTATTATGCCAGGGATGTCCACGAGTTATGCCGGGATAAAAGAAAAAGGTCCTTGGGTTATGCCAGGGAGGTCCACGGGTTATGCCGGGATAAAATAAAAAGGTCCTTGGGTTATGCCAGGGAGGTCCACGGGTTATGCCGGGATAAAAGAAAAAGGTCCTTGTGTTTTGCCAGGGAGGTCCACGCGTTATGTCGGGATAAAAGAAAAAGACCCTTGGGTTATGCCAGGGAGGTCCACGGGTTATGCCGGGATAAAAGAAAAAGGTCCTTGGGTTATGCCAAGGAGGTCCACGGGTTATGCCGGGATAAAAGAAAAAGGTCCTTGGGTTATGCCAAGGAGGTCCACGGGTTATGCCGGTATAAGAGAAAAAGGTCCTTGGGTTATGCCAAGGAGGTCCACGGGTTATGCCGGGATAAGAGAAAAAGGTCCTTGGGTTATGCCAGGGAGGTCGACGGGTTATGCCGGGATAAAAGAAAAAGGTCCTTGGGTTATACTAGGGAAGTCCACGGGTTATGCCGGGATAAAAGAAAAAGGTCCTTGGGTTATGCCAAGGAGGTCCACGGGTTATGCCGGTATATCTAAGGAATGGGGCCCTATGCTACCATGATTTTTGGGGATTTTCTTTTCCACTTCTTCTTCTTTATATTTAATAAAATGCATGAAAGAATTTGGGGAAACTTCCCTTTTGGTCGGCTCCCTGCTGCAAAGTTGTTTTAGTGTTTGCGCATTTCTTTTCCTTTTTGGATTGCACCTGCTTCTTGCACGGTTGCTTTGAATTACACCTGTTTCAACTTTCAAACAAAGAACAATTTGTTAGTTTGAAACGGTGGTTGGTTTTGTGGCCTTGATCATCTTAGTTGTTTGATCCCAGCCCAGTTTCCGTTGAGAAATTTGCTGCTTGCTGGTTTTGAGGATGAATCTCTTTTCAAACCGAGAGGACTCAACTTTTAGGATTTCATGATGACTCGCCCGCGTGGGCTTGGCCTTTTCACTTTACTTTACTCTTAGAACCTTTGTCCCTGATTTTCTTTCTTCTTCAATATTCTTTTGCTTTAAAACATCCATATTCATGGTCATTCGGGATTGGCCTGACACATCTGCTGAGGCTAGGTATTTTCTTTGGCTTTTGCCAAGCGAAGCCTTATAAAACTAGTCCTGCCACCTTTCCTTTGTAATAGTCTCTGAATCAGAGTTAAACCGAAAGGGATTCAAAGAAGAAGTATACAAAAGGCAAGTATATGAGTTTAAAGAGAAGCGTCCCTTTCGGGGGAAAATAAGGACTTATCTGGGGGGTGCATGCTGGCTTCAAATGGACATGACATGCTTCTTGGACTGGATGCCCGACCCACACAAACTTTCCAACTTCTCGTGAACCCATTGATCTGTATTTCAAAACCAAGGAACCTTGCCAGGACTCTTTTAGTGGTGAGATGTCTTCTTTTTGGCCGACAGTGCCCTTTGCGGGTTTTCGCTAATCGAACTCTCTCATTTCTCTTCTCACTGTCGCTCGATAGTGCTCTTTATGAGTTTTCGCCAAACGGACTCTCTTATTTTCAAATTCTCTACTTACCGTCGCCTTATGGTGCCCGAAAGTTTTCATCGATAAGACTCTCTCATTTTATTTCTCTCAATTTGGACTATATCAGATTCTAACAATATTGTTGTTCAATTCCCACGGCTTTGCCAATTGATCAGAAGGACTTGGACAAGGTTTTGGGTAAAAAGAATTTTGGACGAAAGTACAACTTTGGAACCATTTGGTGGATTCATGGCCGAACCATTATATCATCTGCCCCAGTTTCAACTTTTGGGGGAATTGGTATTTTTGTGGTGGCGGAACCCTAGAGAGAGGTTGCATACGTATCCTTTCGGAATCAAGTCAAACATAGTTCAGGGAAAACTTTGTTTTTTGTTATTTTTTTTTGTGTTTTTGATTTTCTTTTCTTTTTCTTTCTCTTTTCATCATTTTTTTATAATACTTCTGTGTTACAAAGAGGGGTAATCAAGGAAGAGTAACCGGCTCAAATGGATTTGCGAAGGGTTGATAGTGTTTGTATAGCGAGAAGAAAAGCCTTCGTCATCTCAATTTCACAAAAAACAACACCACAGAGATCCTAGACATAGTACCTTTTTACTGCATCCGCATTCACAGCTATTTCGGGATCATTTCCTTCGATATCTCCCAAATACAATGCTCCTCTCGGCAATATTTTTCGGATAATGTATGGACCCTTCCAATTAGGAGCGAATTTTCCTTTTGCTTCCTAGTGATGAGGGAGAATGCGTCTTAACACAAGTTGACCCACTTCAAATTTCCTGGGACGCACTTTCTTGTTATAAGTGCGGGCTATTCTTTGCTGGTACAACTGCCCGTGACAAACCGCGGCCATTCGTTTTTCATCAATTAAGGACAAGTGTTCCAGCCGAGTCTTGACCCACTCACTATCCTCAATTTCTGCTTCAACGATTATCGGGAGTGAAGGGATTTCTACCTCTGTGGGTATAACAGCCTCAGTTCCACACACCAACAAGTATGGGGTTGCTCCTACCGATGTGCGCACCATGGTGCAATATCCAAGTAATGCAAAAGGCAAATTTTCATGCCATTATCTGGAGCTCTGAATCATTTATCTTAGAATCTTCTTGATGTTCTTATTTGCTGCTTCTACGGCACCACTGGCTTTGGGTCGGTGGGGAGTGGAGTTTCTTTGTGTTATTTTGAATTATTCGCATACTTCTTCCATCAAACGACTGTTCAGGTTGGCCGCATTGGCTGTGATGATATTTGCAGGAATGCCAAAGCAGCAAATAAGATTAGAGTGCACAAAATCTACCACACCTTTCTTAGTGACTGACTTGAGAGTGATGTCTTCAACCCACTTTGTGAAGTAATCAATAGCAAGCAATATGAATCTATGTCCGTTTGAGGCTTTTGGCTCGATTGGCCTAATAACGTCCATGCCCCCAGGCGACGATCGGCCATGGTGCTGACATAGGATGCAGTTCTATTGGAGGTGATGAATCAAATCACCGTGCACCTGACACTGATGACATTTTTGGACAAAGCTGAAGCAGTCCTTCTCCATAGTGATCCAATAATACCTGCCTGAAGGATTTTCTTTGCCAAAACATACCCATTCATATGAGGTCCGCACATTCCCGCGTGAACCTCGTGCATGATTCTTCCGGCTTCCTCGGCGTCAACGCATCTTAACAAGTTGAGGTCCGGGGTCCTCTTATACAAGACATCACCACTGAAGAAGAAACCACTCGCATGCCGTCTGATGGTCCTCTTTTGATCTCCAGTAGCTTGCTCAGGGTATTTTTGTATTTTCAAAAACCTTTTAATGTCGTGATACCATGGCTGGATGGTTGGTTACTCCTCAACCGTGTTACAATAACCATGCCTTTCCTTGATTTGGATCTCTAGAGGATCAATATGGGCATTGCCTGGGTAAGGCAGCATCGAAGCCAGAGTGGCAAGTGCATCAGCTAATTCATTGTGACACCGAGGGATGTACCTGAATTCTATCGACTTGAACCGCTTGCTGAGATCTTCCACATGTTGCCAATAGGGAATGAGCTTAACATCTCGGGTCTCCCACTTTCCCTGGGCTTGCTGGATAATCAGATCAGAATCCCCCATGATTAATAATTCCTCGACGTCTTGATCAATCGCCATATTCATCCCCATGATGCAGGCTTCATACTCAGCAACATTGTTCGTGTAGAAGAACCGAAGCCTGGCTATAGCTGGGTAGTGTTGACCAGTAGGTGAGATCAAGATTGCTCCAATTCCCACGCCTCTAGCATTTACTGCTCCATTAAAGAACATTTTCCAAGCACGAGTGTCCTCAGAGATTGCTTCTATTGAATTTACCTCCTCGTCTGGGAAGTAAGTACTTAACGGTTGGTATTCCTCGTCAACCGGATTTTTAGCCAAATGATCTGCCAACGCCTGGGCCTTCATTGTCGTGCGAATGACATAGACTATGTCAAATTCAGTGAGCAAGATTTTCCATTTTGCTAGTATCCCAGTAGGCATCGGTTTCTGGAATATGTACTTCAAAGGATCCAACCTAGTTATGAGGTAGGTAGTGCGAGCTTGAAGATAATGTCTCACCTTTTGGGCGACCCACGTCAGAGCACAGAATGTTCTTTCCAACAGAGTATATTTGGTTTTATAACTGGTGAACTTCTTGCTCAAGAAATAGATTGCTTGCTCTTTCTTTCCAGTTACATCGTGCTGCCCGAGGACACAACCAAAAGAATGTTCTAAGACCGTCAGATACAAGAATAGAGGCCTCCCTTGCTCCGGTGGGACCAAAACTGGAGGATTTGACAGATATTCTTTGATCTTGTCGAAGGCTTCTTGACATTCATCCGTCTATTTGACTGCTGCATCTTTCTTCAACAACTTGAATATGGGCTCACATGTGGAAGTCAATTATGCAATGAACTGGCTGATATAGTTTAATCTGCCCAACAAGCTCATCACATCCTTCTTCGTTCTTGGAGGAGGCAAGTCCCGGATAGACTTTAGCTTTGTTGGGTCTAACTCGATACCTCTCCTGCTGACTATAAAGCCCAGAAGTTTGCCCGATGGAACTCCAAAAGCACATTTAGCCGGGTTCAACTTCAGATCATACTTGCGCAATCGTTCGAAGAACTTTCTCAAATCTAGAACGTGGTCATCCTGAGTTCGGGACTTGATGATTACGTTGTCCACATACACCTCTATCTCCTGATGCATCATATCATGGAAGATGGCGGTCATGGCCCTCATATAGGTTGCTCCAGCATTCTTCAGACCAAATGGCATAACCCGGTAACAGTATGTACCCCAGGGTATAGTGAAGGCCGTTTTCTCTGTGTCTTCCTCATCCATCAACACCTGGTGACATCCTGCATAGCAATCCACAAAGGACTGTATCTCATGTTTGGCGCAGTTATCAACAAGGATATGGATGTTGGGCAAAGGGAAATTGTCTTTGGGACTTGCCCTATTCAAATCTCCGTAATCCACACACACCCGGGTCTTCCCATCTTTCTTTGGAACTAGGACTACATTAGCCAACCATGTAGTGTACCGAACTACCCAGATTACCCCTGCCTTCAACTGTTTCGTGATTTCCTCTTTGATCTTATCACTAATGTCAGTTTTAAACTTTCTTTGTTTTTGCTGGACCGGAGGGCAATCGGGGTAAGTTGGCAACTTATGCACAACTAAATCAACACTCAACCCTGGCATGTCATCATACGACCAAGCAAACACATCTTTAAACTCAAACATGAGTTGGATTATTGTATCTCGGGTTTTCTTATCTGTGTGAATGCTTATTTTGGTTTCTCGGATTTCCTCAGAAGTTCCCAAGTTAACCGACTTAGTGTCATTCAAATTTGGCTTAGGTTTGTTCTCAAATTGTTCCAGTTCTCGATTTATTTCCCTAAAAGCCTCTTTTTCATCATATTCCGGTTCTTGGTTCATTATTTCACAATTAGACAGCATGTTTGGATCTGGGCATGAAGTCTGCAAGCATGTCATATTATTTAAAACCACATTATTATAACTGAAAAGAAGAAATAAAAGAGGAAAATAAAGAAAATCAGAAAAAATAAAGAGAAAAATGAGCGACGAAATATTGATTTCATTTCTTGGAATTTGGGAAGATAACAGGGTTTACATTAGGAATTTAAAGACAAGAAACTAAAAGAAACATCCGAGTTACACCCTGGAATAACTCGGGATGCAGAAAAAGTAGCAGGACAGGTCTACCAGGACTCCCGCCTGATCAAAAATGGCGTAGCCTCCCAATTTTGAAGCTTGGAGCTTGGTCCCATGTATAACACCTCAGCGGTGCTAGTGCTCTCTCCTATGAACCATGTGGGTTTCGTAGAGTACTTTTCTCATTGCCCCACATATTTCTTCAATTTCTTCAGCTGTGAAAACCTCATCGTCTTCCTATTCACTGTACTTTGTCTTGACAAAGGTTTCATACAAATACGGCAATGGTTGTGGCAAGACCCATCCTTCCTTCTTTCTCTCATCTGCTCACTTTACATCATCTGGGGTAGGGTGAAAAGAACTTTTCAGTCGTAGGCAAAGTCATCAGCTCCGATATGCCTTGCAGAGACTTTCCAAGTCCTTTTCCTAGCTTGAAACCATGTCTGATCATCTCCTTTGCCACTTTAATCGAGGCATTGGATAGGAAAGGTTGAGGGAAAGGGTTTCCTTCTTCATGTTGATCCGCCACCACAACTTTACATGCTTGGTAGACAATGTGCTCATTACCCTCTCAGGCTTCTAAGCATGGGACAAATGGGTCCCGATATATCGACTATTCATCTTCTCCATGGACCACGATTTCCTGATTCTGATATTCGAATTTTACCATTTGGTGGAGGGTAGAAGGCACAACTCCAGCGGCATGGATCCAAGGCCTTCCCAATAGAAAATTATAAGACGTATCCATATCTAGCACTTGGAATGTCACCTCGAAATCCATCGGTCCGATGGTCAAGATTAGGTCGATTTCCCCTATGGTATCTCTTTTGATGCCATCAAAGGCTCTCACACAGACATTGTTGGAACAAATTCTTCCAGTTCCGATTTCCATACGTTGCAATGTGGAGAGTGGGAAAATGTCGACACCCGAGCCTCCGTCTACCATGACTCGCTTGACATAATATCCCTCGCACTTGACAGTCAATACAGCTCAACCCGGTCAAACCATAGTTCATGTACCCAGTCTGATGACATAGGTGCTCTTGTATCCATAGCTGCAGCAATAAATTGCAACCCTGAAAGAATTTACCCCCCTCTCGGCATTTGGTCAAAGCTCGATACATTTCAGCCACAATCAAAGGAACCACCGTGTTGTTGGTTTTCTTTATGGCCACGCCCAGCATTCCTATGAGGCCGATATCTATGTGACTATCTTTTCGGGGACAGATCACGACTCCCAAGAAGGCTACCATGAAAGCTAATCCTCGTCGCGCCTCCCACTTATCTTTGTTTCCAGCATGTGTCAAACCAGTGTTGGGCTCCTTGAAACCTTTCGGGTTGCCATATCGGTGGTACAAGAAATGGAGAGTGCAATATCTTTCCGATAAATTCCTATCCTGAACATCCCGGCTGATACTCAATAAGTCCAGAAATCTGTGTAGAGTTATCGGTCTCAGTGCCAATGGATATCGACTCCTGAGGTTTCCATTAAGTCCTGCATACCCTGCAACCTCATATAATGTCGGTGTGAGCTTGAAGTCTGAGAACCGGAACACGTTGCGAGTTGGGTCCCAGAAAAGTATCAGTGCTTAAATAATATCCGGTCGCGGCTTAATGTTCAATAATTCGACCAGGCCACCCAGAATCTTTACCACCATTTCTCTGCTACCTTTTCTTAGGTCGTTCCACCACATGTGGAGTTTCAAAGGGATCTCACTCAGGACTGAGAAGGATTCAATGTCAACTGTACTCATCCGGCACATTTATTTAAAATGACTCAAGGCTTTATTTTGACCCAAACAGAAAAAAGTGGCTATTTTTTGAAAATTTTATTTTAAGAAATACAAAGACGTGGTTTTGCGGATACAGCCTTTTAGCACTTCGGGGAAGAAGATTTTAAGGTTGTGCCCGCTAAACATTTAAAAATGACTCAGGGTGGTTGTTTTTGCAAAAACAGCCTTCCGGCGTCCTTTTGGGGACACTCGGCTTATTTTGAACAAGAATGGCATCACCCGATTTATTTTGTGACAAAAAAATTAAAATTTGGTATTTTTGGGCTAGTTTTGCAAAAAGAAAAGTTGAACCCGATGAAGGTTGCCTACGTATCTCACATCCGGTGACAATCAAACTGGCGTAGTTCGGGCAAAACGTTTTGTCAAAACCAAATATTTGTTAAAAATATTTTTTCTCTATTTTTTTTTTCAAAAGTCCGGCAGCATTTCGGTACTATTCGGGCATTGGTTTTTCCAAAAGAAGGGGTTACCCTCACTTAGTCCTAACACTGCTATTTTTTTCAATTTTCTCTCATTATATACAAGCCGGTCAACATGCAAATCCAAAGCAAACAAATGCACAAGTAGCACGTAAGATGCATCAGGATGGTCTTTTCATTTCAGGTCACCTGTCCTAGACGGACCCAACCCCTGTGTTGAGTCCCCTAAGTCAAATGCACATGATGCAAACAAACGTTCCTACTAGGGATCCGGCATGAGGTTTTATTCTTCTAGGTTTAAATCCTAGGTTTATTGTTCTAGACCTGGCTTACCCGAGCGGACAACTCGAGCCGAGAGGGAGGCAGTGTACCAGGGATACAGAAGCTCTGCCGGCTTAGCAACTAATCCGAACCTCGTTCTAAATGGGAAAAGAATCTAAATAGAAGAGAAGCTACACGAAGTGCACCCTTCTCCATGATGTAGAAGACTCAGAGAGAGGAAGGGATTCGTAACATTTATATATATACAATTCAACAAATATCAAAGCGGTAAAATATTTAGCACGTATAGCATGGAACATGTAGAAAAATCAGATAAAGCCAAATATAACATTTATACTAAGCTCGAATTATTGAACCCTGAACCAGAAATTCTGGGTTCGATCCCCGGCAGAGTCGCCAGAGCTATCACACCTTCTTTTTTACACACCTACCTCGACGGATAGTGTATAAGAGAGTTTTTCTATTTTAAGTGACATTATTCGAAATGAGATTATTTAATGATCAGAGTCGCCACTTGGGATAGGTTTGGCTTTTGGTGTCCCAAGTCACCAGTTGATCTTGAATCCCAATTCGAGGAAAAGTTTTGACTTTCCAAATGAAGTCTGCGAACCATAAATTCTGAATAAGGAATTCTGTTGACCCGGGGGAAGGTGTTAGACACCCCCGAATCCCGTGGTTCTAGCACGTTCGCTTAAACTATTTTAATTGCTAAAAATCTAATTTTAATACATGTCATCCTATAGTGAAATTTTATAATTATTTGCCGCTTTTAATTAATTTTAGGAAATTGAACGTCGTTTAAAATATATTTTCGGATCACGTCACATGAAATACACCCGGATCTTCGACACATTTTATTCAACGTTTTGGGATCTTAATTTGGGTCGCATGAAATGCACAACCAAATTTAAGAAGGTAAGATTATTAAAGAATGCACCTAACCGACTAGCGTATTATTTACTTTGCGGGCGGCCATAAAAATTCGCTAAATGGCACGTCCCGGTTTCTAAATATTTTTAATGAAGTCATTAAAGAGGGCCACGCAGTTTGTGATTTTATTTGGTTGCGGCGCACCTCGAATTATTTTAAAGGCCATCCTAAAGAGACTATTGTTCTCTATTAAAGATTTTCTCTAAAAATCTAATTAATTAGCATTACAAAATTCGGGCCTTAAGTTCAAGTCCGAACTTAAACAAGAGGAAAACCCTCTTAATTTGAATTCACTACCTAACTTGGAAGGCCTAGAATTGCATTACCAAATTAAATTACAACTTTTAAAACATCAAACCTTCACCACGTTGGGCCTTGAGACTAGCCCAAGAAGGAGGAATTTTAGGTCAGGTTTTTTATAAAGAAATGTCCATTTGTGGGCCTTTGTGCGGGCCCAACTAGAAACTGAAATAGAGCCTGAATCGGGATCCCTGTAGCCTCATTATTTGTTTTTGACTAGGCCTATTATTAGTATAACTGTGCCCAATATCAAAGTTTCAGCTGTGAAGCTGACTCTTATATTTTGGCCTCCGACAGGCTTAACATGCAGCATCTGGACAACTTTATTATAGGCCTAAGTGTAATGAATTGACCTTGAATTTTTGGTATCTTTTCTGAATTCTACACTATGGCAATAGATGATTATTTTTAAGAGTTGAAATAAATCAATTTATCAATTCAGTACATACAACAATTAAACGAAATAAAAAATCATTGAAAACATGTAAAACCATTCACAATCCGATTTTTTATGGTAATTAGGACATTTTGGAACAGTTAAGCTTCAATTTTATAGGCTGATTTTAAATCTCACTTTCATACTTACACCTGGAGTGTATATATCCCTATGAATACATATTTACCCTAGAGTTTATTTCCAGAAATATATTCAAACCTTGTATAATATACATTAGTAACATTTATCAAATAGGAATCTAAACATAATACTAATGCAATACCAATATTGACATGACGTCAAATTTTAAAATGAACTAAACTATATGAAAATTTTATCGAACAGAATACTAATATATGTCAAAGAATGATTCCGACAGTCTAATTAACACGTCACTAATCAGCAACAGACATGCGATAACATAATTATCTAATAAAAACACAGTTCCATAGTCCATATTATTTACAATGACTAATTGAATTACGACGAAGTAATGTTCATAGATCCACAAGAGAAAACAAATACAGCTTCATGTTATATCCAGTTTTGGAGGCTACATCAGGGAAGATCCAGAACATGTACCTGGAATTCAACAATTGAAACCAACAAATGAAGGGTAAGTGAGTCAAAGAAGCAGCAGCAAAGACAGTGTCTAGCAAGTGAAAGCAACCAGAGAATTGAAGGAGAATCAGCTTCAAACACAGACTTGAACCGATAATAGTACTAATAAAACCAGCAATCGAAATTTTCACCAAAAATTGACCCAAAACTTGAATATCAACAACACTCAACTCATTTTTGACTTATGAATACACAGAAATTGTTCTAACAATGAAAACCTCAAGGAACTTCTGGAAAAACTGGAATGAAACAGTGTTGTTTCTGAATTTTTTTTAGTAGTTTTCAGTAAGCTTTTGAGTCTTCGAAATATTTTTGGATTTTTTCTGATTTCCCTAAGATCTGGATTTGAATTTCAAAATTTTTAGAGTTTTTGAATCTCTAATGCTTCTATAAACCTGTGGTGATTTTTTAGATTTCAAACTTGTTAAACAAGGCAATGGGCATGTCTTTTTATAGGCAAAACTTAGGGCAGTCTTCAAATTTTTATTTACACCTAAGTCCCTCTTTTATTTTCAAATTTTTAGCTAATTAGTCCATTATTTATTGGATTGTTTTCTAAGTTACACTACTAAGTTCCTGAATATCTAATCGGAACCCCATCTAGAAAGTTCTAGGGATTTTCAATTTTAGTTACTATAAGATTCCTTGACTAGAGTACCTAAACTACCCTCTTATTTATTCTGAAATTACTAACAGACTTACTAACCCCCAGCCCTGTTAATATTAGTCCAAACTAACCATGGTTAGTCAATCAAGGGCTAGAGTATTCAGCAATATCCAAACTATCCTAACTACCGAAGAAAACCTAACAATTGAATTAATCAAACTAATTAATAAAAAATGGACTTAGCTAACACTAATATTCTAAGGTTAAAAAACAGTGAATTAACAATTAACTAATAAGTAAAAATTGAAACTAAAGTAGAATTCATGTCATATGATCAACAGCAAAAATCATGAATTGAAATCAAATACACAAAAATATGAATCAAACTGAATCGACATTAATTCTAAGAACACTGAAAAGATAAACAGAAAAAATCAAATCTAACTAAACTAATCAGTAAAAAGTGAAAATTAAAGAATTAAACATTAAATTAATAAGACTCACTGAAAATTGAACAGAACAAAAGATTTCTAAAGAACTAGGGAATACAGGAACTAAACACTGGATTAACCAACAGAAAAATCCAACAAAATCAACAAAATAAAAACTAAACTAAAAATCAAAAATAACACAAAAACAAAATCAAACAAAAGGAAAAATATAATCAAATAAGAAGGAAAAACTTACTGATTTAGCCCTAGCTTGGACTGACCCTCGAAATTGATTCTCAACTAATGTTATATGTCTATTTTGCCAAAAATAAACAAATAACATTAATTGAAAATCACTCGAACACTTGAAAATCCAAAACATGTTGAAATTCTTCATACCCTAGATCTAAAATTCGTGGGATTCTACTTGGATTTGAAGGATTTTGGTTTGAGATTCGGGATGAGGAGGTCTAGGAGGCCATAGAGTGTGATTTTGGTTGGATTTGGAGGAGTTAGGGTTTTGGCTGAAATTTTAGATTTGAGATTCGAAGAGCTTGGCTAAGATTTGAAGGACGGGGTTTGGAGTTTTGGAAAGAGGAGAACGAGAGGGATTCAGGGTGTATTTTTGGGGTTATTTGGAGGTGGCGCCGCCGTGGGCGGCAGAAACGGTGTTTAGGGTTTTCAACATTTGAAGGGTTTGGTGAATATTTGAAGGAAATGGGGCATGGATTCGGGATGAGGAGAGGAAGGAGGTCCAGGGGTGTAATTTTGGACGGGATTGGGTGATCGCCGCAGCCGTGGGGCGATTTTCGGCGGCAGTCTAGGGCGGAGCCGGTGGGGATTGTCTCTGATGAGAGTGGGGGTGAGAGAGACGGCTTGGGGGGAAAGGTAAGGGAAGTCTGACATTTTAATACTAAACGCACCCATAGTTCTGAGCCGTAGGATCAAAGATCCTCGACGGCTAGGATCAAAACTAACTCGAACAACGTCGTTTCAATTAAAGGGGGATGGACCGGGTTGGCTAGGGATTTGGGCTGGATTAGGGAACGGATTTGGGGAGGGATTGGCTTGTGCTGGAGCATATTTGGTCCAAAACTGGGTGTTTTATTAAGACCTTTTTTTCTTTTAATTTTCACTTTATTTTCTCTTCTTTTTTCTCATTTTTTTAAGATTTTTGTTAAATAAAAAATTAAAACTAATAGACATGATCTAACTCCAACACTAAACTAATTAATTTTTCTAAAACTAACTAAATCTTAATTTAAAAAGAAAACTAAAGGGACTATTTTTGTTATTTTCTCTCGTTTTTGATAATATTAATTAACTAATAAACGAAAAATATAAAATTTAATTCTAAATGAAAAAGTACTATATTTTTTGTATATTTTTTATGAATTATACTAACTAAAGATGCACGCAAAATGCAAACAAACATAAAAATCATGCAATTAATTGCCTAAAATTTAAATAATAAAGAAAAATCCTAATTTTAAGAATTCTATAGGAAGAATTCAAGCGAGGCAAAAATTACATGCTCATACACTAGTTAGTATTCAAACCGAATAAACCGAAGTTACCAAAAGGAATAAACCGAAAGGAGAAAAACTGAACCATATCGAATTTAATTAGGTAGGGTATTGGTATAGGATTTTAAGAAACCTAATACCGATAATACCGAACTGAAATGTCTAAATATCATACCGTACTGACCGATGAATACCCCTACAGTGGAGCAATAACACTACAGGAAGCCAGCAATATAACATTAGCAATGTAATAACCAGAAAATAGAGAGAAAAATAATACAATAAGCAGTAACAATGGCACAGTACTATAGACACAACCCGTAAGGAGAAATTTACATGGAAGAGTACTTTTTAAAAAATATTAGCAATCTTTATTTATTACATATAGGAAATTTTTTTTTTACACTAATGGCATATTATAAAAATAAGCAAATAATTAATGAACAGAGAAAAAGGCACAAATCATGGGATAGTTACAAAGCACTCTCTCTCACATCGTCTTTTTCAAAAGAACTCAGAGTTTCTCCTGTGTTTTAGTATTTTCTCAATCTCTTTTCTTATTTTCTCTTATCATTCGATCTAGCAGCGGGATTCCATTACAGTTACTGAGATTTCGCTCAATCATTCCATAATATTCGAAACATATGAAATGGGATTCAGGGACGTCGATATAATTTTCCTCCGAGGAATCTTTGGCTGAATATCAAGCACAAAATTAGTATATTGATTAACTTTATAAATATAATACACATTCCAGAGAAAATTAATACATATAGAATGTGTATAATAAGTTATACATAACATGAAAAGTGAAAATGCGTACTCATAAAAAAAATTATAACATGAATATAATGTGTAGTCAAAATTATACATTGATATAAAAATATACCCAAGTAATACCACATATATGGAAATATTTAAGGAATAAAACATGGGGATATCTATGACATATTTACTGAAATGATACAATATATCAAGCATACTTACCAGCTATTGCTGGGTTTGTATATTTAACGATCTGGGATTCAGGCACGTCAATATACTATTCTTCCATGGGATCTTTTGCTGAATCTGCAGTGCCAACATCAGCATCTTGATAGACCTTTCGTATATCAAGATATAGTAAATTATTATACCAATAATGTACAGTTTTAAAAAAGTGAAAAAATTAGTGAAATACTAACTTAAATGATAAGCATGCCAGCAATCAGGTTCCGTTTGTTTATACCGGACATAAACTTATACTAGGAATATATCATTGATCTGCATATGTCAAACACACGAAATGCAAAAACATATGGTATAATTATAAATTATATGCGGTATAAACCTGATTACATTAAAAGATACTTGACATAAAAAGAAAAAAATATCTAAATATGCAACCAATATATATCATATATGACCGTTACAAATATCAATTGCCTGAAGCTAAGGAGGTCAGTCATCTTAATTAACGCTAAGGATGTTAACTAGTGTAACTGAAAGTCTGGATGCATGAATTAAGGCATAGGGTTTAAAGGATTTTGGCTAGGAATATAATTATTTTGTGGCCTTATGTGTAAAATACCTAATGGTGCTACATCAGTGAAAATTTTTCTATTTTTTTGTCTACTTATGTTTTTTGCTCCAACGTAAGTAATAAAGACACAACAAAAGCCACTGCCATCCTTAAGACAAAACACTATCAAACTAGCATCATATAACCTAACGTACAACCCTAATAAAATAATATGAACACCATAGGAGCTACTAGCAGCCTAATAGCCCGTTTGCCTAAGCTTGAGAAATCAGTTTATCTTGAGAAGTATTTTTTTCAGAAGTGCTTTTGAAAAAAGTACTTCTAGAGAGAATCAATTTGTGTTTGGCTAAAAAAATACTTTTGAACAATAATTTGTGTTTGGCCAAACTTTTAAGAAAGTGCTTTTAAATATCAAATTACGAATAAAGACATGAATAGAGTTACTTAATAGTTAATATTATAAATAAATAAATAATCTAAAAATTTGTTATTACAAGCAATAATTACTTTTTATTTTTTAAAGTAAAATATGAAAGTAAAATTAAAAAGTACCTAATTCTTTTAATATAAATTAAATAAATTAAAATCCATTCAACAAATATAAAAGCATTACCCTTAAAGTCACTATATATTAAAAAGATATCCTAAGAATAAGAAAAATTACTTATACATTAATGATAATAGGTAAATTTAACTATAATCACACCTTGAATAATCACATTCTTATGTTGTTTTGATGATATATATGATAACAAAATGCTCTTATTAGTGTTTTTCATAATTTATAGGTAATAAATGACTAAGGAAGGCTAAGGAGCTATTTTGGAGTTAATACTGGAGAAAAGAGGCCAAATATGCAAATTCCCATTGAAGTCAAGTCATACCAGCCCTTAAGAGCCGAAAGTACTGTTCCACCGCGACCGCGGTAGAACCGCGGTGAAAGGCTGTTGCAGAACTTCGAAGAATCAGAGGCACTGTTCTGCCGCGGTTCCACCGCGACTGCGGCAGGCGCCGAAAAGCTAAGGGACCAAAGTGTAAAAACAGGATTTTTTAGACCTAAACCCTATTTAAACAATAGACTTCGCCCAAAGGAGGCAAGTATTGATTTTTTAGGTTATCTTGGAAGGAAAAACTATTGTGAGAGATTTCTCCAAACATCTTTCTTCTTTCTTTTGATTTTG
>MU732436.1:8547-54841 GCA_026770625.1 Nicotiana glauca
TCATCAGACTAAGATTTTGACGCTAGGAGATAATTCATCAGACTAGGTCTAAATTTATGTGATCTCAGGAGAAATATTCATCAGTTTGAAATTTTGACTCTAGGAGATAATTCATCAGACTAGGTCCATTTTTACTTACTTGAAACCTTCCAATTGTTGCTTCCTTCTTCTTGTTGTTTTATCTATAACTATCCAACTATTGCTTTTACTTTTTCAATTCTTGCTTTCCCCTTTTGTTATCTATCTGGGCCTTTCCGACTGTTGCCTTTACTTCTTTGTTGTTATCCTTCTGAGTCTTTCTAATTGACTTCTTATTAACTTGAAAAAAAAATTCATCAGACTAAGATGTTTATCATCTTAGGAGAAACAATTCATCAGACTAAGATTCTTTCATCTTAGGAGAAACAATTCATCAGACTAAGATTCTTTCATCTTAGGAGAAGCAATTCATCAGACTAAGATTCTTTCATCTTAGGAGAAACAATTCATCAGACTAAGATTCTTTCATCTTAGGAGAAGCAATTCATCAGACTAAGATTTTTCATCTTAGGAGAAAAAATTCATCAGAGTAAGATTTTTTTTATCTTAGGAGAAACAATTCATCAGACTAAGATTTTTCATCTTAGGAGAAACAATTCATCAGACTAATATTCTTTCATCTTAGGAGAAACAATTCATCAGACTAAGATTTTTCATCTTAGGAGAAACTTTGTACTGCTTTGTTCCTGTTACATACACAGAAAAATTTTGTTAATTTTTTTTTTTTTGAAAATGATGGTCGGTTGTGACCTTCTTGCTGGGGATGATTTCCTCCTTCCCTGAACACTTTGTGTTATCTTCTTTCTTCCTCAAATGGGTACCTAATTCCAACAAAATAAAAGGGTAACGCCTCCGTTCTACGGGCGGGCTCCCGATTCCAACAACTTAAAAACTGCACTGTGTTGCCATGGTTCCTCTTTGCAACTATTTCCTTCTTACTTGAATTATCTTTATTCAAGAACTGCTTCCCTCAAACTCGTGTCGTCTTCCCTCGGATGTTGGGGATAACGCTGCTGGAGAATTATTTACTTACCCGTTGGGGAAAAAAATGCTGGGGGAATCTCCTTTCTTCCCATTTTTTTTTCAAAACTGCTTTCTTCAAATTTTATCTCAACACTTGCTGGGATAAAAGTGTTATCAGCTAAGGATAACGTTGTTGGGGATAGCGCTGCTGGGGGAATTTTATTCCTTCAAAATTGGTGCTTCATTCTTCTGGAAGTTGTTGGGGATGACACTGGCTTCTTGCTTTTCTGAACACAAGTTTCATCCTTTTTGTTATGTCCGCTGGGGATACAACTCCTTTCATTGAAACTTGTTGTTTTCTTTCTTTTAGCACCGCTGGGGATAATACAGGTTCAAAGACCACTTCCCTTAAAACAGGTGTTATCTTTCTTCTTCCCCAAGTGGATTCCTGACTTCCAAAAAATTTTCCAAATGAAAGGAAAATTTTCTGCCCCGGTTTGATAATCTTCTTTTGGCATGCCTTTCCGCCATCAATGCCATTTCCTTTTACTGCTTTAAATCAAAGAAAATTTGTTAGTTTAAAATGCGGTGGTTGGTTGTGATGCTCCTGCTGGGGATGGTCTTTCCCTTTCTCCTTACCTGCTCTGCGTTTCATTATCAAAACTTGCTGGGGATGATAGATAGTTTTTTTCTTTCTTGCTTCCCCGCCCTCCTTGACGACTCTTTATTCACAAGCCTTTCACTGTTGTTTTCCACTTGTATCCTGACCACCCAAATTCATATGATAGTGACCCTGCTTGAGGATCTTGCATGTTTTACTGATGAACCATTTTCTTCGTTCATCCTTGTCACTGGAAATACCTTTTCTGTTGGGATATCCCCCCTGCTTTTGTGGCATATCCAGGGAACGGGTATTTCCCTGACCTTTGAGTCTCATTAGCTCTGGCCTTGAGGTCATTAACCTTTTCTTTTTGATGGAGGTATCCTCCTTGACACTGATCCATCCCTTTGTCGATTTCCTCTTGCTGGGAAATATCCTTTTGGACACTGGCTTTGCGCTTGTTCCCTCCTGACTTATTATACCACTTGGGTGTGCCAATTAGGTTCCGTCTTGCATAATTGGAAAGCTGGTGACAAATTTTGGAGTCATTTCTCACTTGTTCTGACCAAACAGACTCTACTAGGGAATTTTCTACGAAAGGAGAAAGATAAAAAGGACCAGAATAAACGACAAAGGAAAGAGATGACTCTCTAACAAGAGAAACTATATAAAAAAAACCTATCACACACGGATACCGACTCTAATGGTCATGACATGCACATGTGGCCTATCCTTCGTCGTTAATCGCCTTTCACGATCTTCGTTTGGTGATTCCCCATATGATTCTCACCCTTATTTGACTTGTAGTGCCCGAAGGTTTTCACTATCAAGCCTCTATCATTTTGGTTTTTCTCTCAGCTTTCAGTCGCCTCAAAGTGCCCGTGAAGGTTTTCACCGATAAGACTCTCTCATTTGTATTACTTTTCAGCTGGGGATTGAGGTGTTACCGCTAAGACTCTCTCATATTTCATTTCCTGGAGATCAGAGTCTTCTCTGTTGGGAATCGCAGTGTTATGTTCTGATAAGACTCTCTCATTTGCCTGACTTGGCCTCTTTTGAAGATTGGTCAAAAGGTCTTTCTTTGGACCGTAATGTGGGATTTGGACAGGGTTAGAAAGAAAGGGTTTTTAAAGGCTAAAAAACAAAATAATTTGGGTTCAAAATTTACAACCTTCGTGATTAGATTATTTTATAATAAACACAATTTTTGCCCCAGTTTCCTGCTTGGGGATTTTGATTGATTTTTTTTTCTTTTTTCAAAACTATGACCGAGCCGTGAAGCGCCTACGCATCCTCTTTGAGGAATCAGGTCAAACGTAGTTCCCAATTCCTTGTTGTTCTAGTTTTCCTTTTTTCTTTTTACTTATTTTTTTTAATCTCTTTTGTTGTTTTCTCTTTTTTTTCTTTTTCTTTTCTTTATCTTCCTCGTTTGTGTTTCTAATTTTTGCTACTGATTCCGAAGGAGGGTATGCAAAAAATCAAATAAAGGTCAAAGGGTTGACGAAGGATAAAGTGTTTGGATAGCAGAATAAAATGCCTTCGTCATCACAATCTTCAAAATATATCAAGTGCAAACAACATGATTAACATTCGTCATATATTTTTTAAAGCACTGTTGGGCAACACTCTCATTTTTATTATGATGAACGACCCCCATGTCAACATGGCCAACTTGCCTTTAATGGTTTTCTTTTTACTTGCCCCAGCTTCACATGACTCGGGCTCCAAATAATCTCAAACCGTTCTTATTTTCTTTAAATGTGTCGATCATCTTCCAATTGCTTCATGATTAACTTTTAAGAATAGGCCACAATTATGTGCGCATGTCATGTCACTAGAGTTGACATAAAATAACTACAAAGAGAAAAGACTTAAACCCTAAAAATGACTAGAAATAACGGGAGACCGAGAATTGCATTAGACAGATGGGAAAAGAGTCTGTACAACAAAATAAGCACAATAAACTGGAGTACAACCTTCAGAACAAACCTAGACAACACTAATGAGACACTACGATCAAAAGAAAAATAAAGGGATAAAAAGGTTTGAGCTACAAGACAATATCTGGATTACAACCCTGACATAACCCGGACAAACAGAAATGACAACAAAATAAGCCACCAAGATTCCTTCTTACATGACTCTCCAATTGATAAGCCTGACATTTAGCCACAAATCTGATTATCAGAATCACTATAGCCTTCTCCCATTTCAGTCGGCAAATTCCTGAGTGGATTCTCATATCCCATGTCACCAGGCATCACCGCCAGAAAGTGTGTATCATCATGTGTAGGTAAAGGATTCAACGCGATATTCTGGGTGTCACTGTCCTGAATCACAATCAATCTTTCCTGGATCATCCTTTCTATTTCCTTTTTCAGATCCCGACAACTTTCCACATTATGCCCCTGGGCATTGCAATGGTATTCACACCTTTTAGATGGATCAAAGCTTCTTGCACGTGGGTCCACATGATTTGGAGGAATGGGTGCAATCATGTCATGTTGTTTTAACTTCTCAAGTAAGCTTGCATAGGACCCTCCTATTGGTGTAAAATTATCTTTCAGCTTCTGTTCCCTTCTATATCCCTGGCTTGGATATGGGTTATAAGGCACTTGGAAATTCTGCGGAAGCTGGTGGAGATTTTGTGACACCCGTGCCCGTTTTCTTGGATGATTTGATGGCTGGACAACATACTGAGGTGGATCAACTGAGTATGGTGGGTTCTGAGGTGGATAGTATTGCTCAGGGGAGTTATGGAAAATCTGTCGAGGTTGTGCATACCGTCGAGGTGTTCTTCTGGGACCTCTTCTTGACCCTGACGTCATCATGACTTCTTCATCCCTCTCATTCGCGTCACCAGATTCAATTTGGACAGCCTGAGCTGCAACCTTGAGAGCTGCTTGACTTATAATTCTGCCTGTCTTAAGACCGTTCTCTACCATTTCTCCCATTTTGATTACATCCAAGAAGGATTGACCAACCGCGGATATTATGTTCTGAAATTAATCCGGCTCTTGAGCCTGAAGGAAGACAATGATTAACTCGTGGTCATCCATGAGTGGCTCAGCACGAGCTGCTTGCTCTCTCCATTTACGGGCATATTCCCTAAAACTTTCACTTGGTTTCTTCTTCAGATTTGAAAGGAAAATACGGTCTGGGGCAATGTCGATGTTGTATTGGAATTGTTTGACAAAGGCATATGCCATGTCGTTCCAGACGTACCAGCGAGATGCGTCTTGATTCAAAAACCATTCAGATGCTACTCCCGTAAGGCTTTCCCCAAAGTAAGCTATTAGCAATTCTTCATTTATTCCTAGACTCTTTAGTTGATTGCAATACCTTTTCAAATGGGCTATGGGGTGTCCATGTCCATCATACTTTTCAAATTTGGGAATCTTGAAACCAGGCGGCAAGTGGACATCGAGGAACAGACATAGATCTTTGAAAGCAACACTCTTTTGACCTGCCAACCCTTGCGTGTTTTTCAACCGCTGTTCAAAGCTTTTCAATCTTTGGGTTATTTCCTCCTGTACAATCTTTCGGGGATCTTGCATTGTCCGTTTGCCACAAACCAACCACCTCAACTTACTTTACAATTCAAAACAAAACATGTTAGAATGGACTCAGTCAGTCCTTATTATTGTCAATATTTTTGCTTACTTCTTTTCTCTCTTTTTTTCTTTTCATTTTTTATATATACATATATAGTTGTGGTCGAATCTTATGGAGATTGCCTACGTATCATGACCCCACATGAATCAGACCGTGCGTAGTTCGGGCAGATACATGGTAAATAACAACAAAACATTTTTTTTTCATTTTTATAATATAACAAACTTGATAACACAGGTTTAAAAGCTGACCATACTTAACAGACTTTGACGAAAAGACAACCTACAAAGTCGAAAATCAAACACCACATGATCTAATCAAGAGAAATATAAAAAACAGAATGGCAGATTCCTTCCTTGTTTGCCAATTTCAACCAAATGGCTATTTCTGCAAACGTGGCCCCTTCTCAATTTCACATGAATTTTGAGGCCTGGAAGGATTATTTTACAAACTTGTCCGTTCTTTTACGAAAACAACCTTTCGACAACTGAAAGATACTCTAGGGCTATCTCGACAAGAACGGTTCAACACACTACCGAAGCTGGATCGGCTTATTTTGACCAAAAATCACAACGGCATTCACTAGCCCACTGACTCTTTTTTTTTCTTTTTTTTCAAATTAAAACAAAAGACCTGGTTTTGCAAACACGACCTTTCAGCACCTCGGGGACGAAGATTTTAAGGCTGTGTCGGCTAACCGGTCAAAATCCTAAAAAATGACCAAGGGTGGTTGTTTATGCAAAGTCAGCCTTCCGGTGTCTCTTTCGGGAACATTCGGCTATTTTTGATAAAACGACATTAACCGGCTTAGTTAAGAATCTTTTTTTTTTCAAAATAAAACCCGATATTGCAAACACGGCCTTCCAGCGCCTCGGGGAGGAAGATTTTAAGGCTGTGTGGGTCAACTGGCAAAAATCTAAAAAATGACCCAAAAGTGGCTATTTATGCAAAGTCAGCCTTCCGGCGTCCCTTTCAGGAACATTCGGCTATTTTCGACTAAACAACATAACCCGACTTATTTATGATTTTTTTTCGAATTAAAATAAGGGGCCCGGTATTGCAACACGACCTTTCAGCGCCTCGGGGACGAAGATTTATGGGTTGTGTGGCTCAACCAGCTTGAATCTAAAAAAATAACCAAAGGTGGCCGTTTATGCAAAGTTAGCCTTCCAGCGTCCCTTCGGGGACATTCGGCTATATTTGACAAAAGCGGCATTACCCAACTTATTTATGACAAAAATTAAAATTTTGACTTTTTATTTTCAAATTAAAAATAAAAAGTCCGATATTGCAAACACGGCCTTTCAGCGCCTCGGGGACGAAGATTTTAAGGTTGTGTGGGTCAATCGACCAAAAATCTAAAACATGACCAAATGGTCGTTTATGCAAAGTCAGCCTTTCGGCGTCCCTTTCGGAAACATTCGGCTATATTTGACAAAAGCGGCATCACCCGACTTATTTATAACAAAAATTAAAATTTTGACTTTTTTTTTGTGGCTATTTTTGCAGAAGGGGAGGTTGGACCCGATGAGGGTTGCCTACATATCTCACATCCGGTGAGAATCAAACCAGCATAGTTCTGTCGAATAGAACAAAGTATATTTGAAAACAAAACACACATTTTTTTCTTTCAAATCATTGGCAAGTAAAACGAATTTTTTTTTCATTTTAAAACACAAACTATTTTTGAAAACCAAATCATATTTTTTTTTCTTTATTGGCAAATGAAGCAGAATATTATTTTTTCAAAAATGTTTTTTTTATTTTATTATTTTTTTATTTTACTTTTCCAATGGAAAATAAAACAAACTATTTTGGACAAACTAAAACAAACTATAAAAATATTTTTTTTTACTGGCAAATAAAACAGACTATTTCAAAAATAAAAATTTCTTTTTTTTCTTTTCATCGGCAAATAAAAATAAAACTAAAATTATATATATTTTTTCCATTTTCTCAAAAATCCGGCAGAGTTTCGACACTACTTGGACATTGATTTTTTTTTTTCTAAAAATGAGTAGTTATCTTTCTACACGGTTATTTTTCTCTTTTTTTTCACAATTTTCCAATATTTCTAATTTCAGAAACTGGTCAGCATGCTAGTCCGAAGCAAAAATAAATGCACAGGTAGCAAGTAATATGCATCAGGATGGTCTTTTCATTTCAGGTACACCATTCCTAGACGGACCCAACCCCTGTGTTGAGTCTCCAAAGTCAAATGTACGTGATGCAAATAAACGTTCCTACTATGGATCCGACATGGGGCTTTGTTATTCTAAGTTAACATCTTATTGGAGAAAGGATCTAGACCAGCTTACTCGAGGGGATAACTCGAGCCGAGGAGGGTCAGTGTACCGGTAGCATTGCTTTCCGGCTTAACTGGTGGTGCTCCCCGCCTAAAACATGTGTGACTAAAATCCTTCACCGGGTGCCAGGCACCTCAGCTATCTCAAAGAAAGCGGGCTATGTCAAGCAAATGCCCAATTTTATTTTCAAGAAGACTCAGAGGGGGTGCGTGAGAAGACAGTTTATATACACCGTTCAAAATTATCAAAGCGGTAAAAAGAAACATTTAGCACATTAGGCCCAAACATATAAGAATATCAGATAATATACAAGCCAAATACAACAATTATTCTAAGCTCGAATTCTTGAACCTTGAACCAGTGGTTCTGGGTTTAGGTACCCAGTGGAGTCGGCAGAGTTGTCACACCTTCTTTTGGCGACTGCATCCCGCGAAGGGCGTGGTAAAGGGAGTTTTTCCAATTAAAGGACAATCGAAACGGGATTTGATTATTGAGAAAATGGAGTCGCCACTTGAGAGATTTATGGTGTCCCAAGTCACCGGTTTGAATCCCGAATCGAGGAAAAATTGACTCCGTATTACAATCTACGAACCAGAAATCCGGATAAGGAATTCTGTTAACCCGGGAGAAGGTGTTAGGCATTCTCGAGTTCCGTGGTTCTAGCACGGTCGCTCAATTGTCATATTTGGCTAAATTATCTGATTTTTTACAAATATCAAACTTATATGCAAGTTAAAAACTCTTTACCGCTTTTATTATTATTATTATTTTAACAAAGAATTGCAACGTTGTGAAAATGTATTTCGAACCACGTCGCACCAGTGCACCCGTGGTTTTTGACACATTTCGACTCCGTTGAGATTTGGATTTGGGTCACATAAATGTGCACCCGAGTTTAAGGAAATAAAATTATTTAAAGTACGCGCCTAAAGAGACTAACGCGTTGTTATCTTTTGGGAAGGCTGTGAAATTTGCTAAACGGCCTGTCCCGAAATCTAAGTATTTTATTATATACAATTATGAGGGCCCCGTGATTTGCGTTTTATTTGGCGAGGCTCGTCTCATTCTTTATTAAAAGGATAGACCTAAAGTGACTACATTTTTTCTATTAAGTTTGTCTCTAAATATAAAGAAAAGGTCCTAATTAATTATATGTTTATAAGTGCGGGCCTTTTATTAGTTATTAGATTATTTCGTGCCCTATTCTATAAGTGAATATTACTAAAGCTGAAATTATAAATAGCATACGAGATTGACAAAATATTAAAACAAACTAACCATTTTTAATTAATTTAAAACTAACATTTTTTATGATTGAGACTAATGGAATTAACTACTAGAGGATGTTACTAACTGAATTTAAACACTGGCCTATATACTGCCTAAGGGAATCAAATTTTTTTTTCCGGTAGAATTAGCTAAATAATTAATGCTACATCGCACTAGGAAGAATGACGAATTACTAATTCATTAGAGTACACAGTCCTAAAATCTGTTTTAAATACAAACATTAGTTAAAGATGAAGTCTAAGTAACTAATCTATTAACTATTTGTTCATTATACAAATTACACAACTAACTACATTTAATCTACAATCGACAACTACAAACTGTGGTTACAAAAAAACAATTCCAGTTAAGTACAAAACTACCTCATGCATTTTTATTGAGTCATGAAACTAAACTTTACAAATACTTATCACATATCTAATAACTACAGATACAACATTAATTCATCAATCACCCTAGCATTTCGTTTTACTTTTACATCTCACAGCTACATCAGTGTTGATTCAAAAGTGTACCTGGTATTGGAAAAAGAGGAAGAAACATGAGTGATCAGCAGGGCAGTAATAATACAGCAACAGATGAAACCCAGCAGAATAAATCCAGAAAAACAGTGGCAATTTCAAATGTACCAAACAACAACACCAATACCAGAAAACCAAGTATGAAACCAGAAACCCCAACAGTAGCAAACCAGTACTGATTTTCAATAGCAAAAGACCTCACTTTCTCAGTTTTTTTAACTCTCAAACACTCTCTTAAAAATGATATCTTTTTCTGATTGTTTCTTTATCAAAGACTTATCCTATTCTCCAATGTCACCTCCCAAAGATGATTTTTTTTTAATTCTGACCTCTTTGATTTTTAAAAGCCAGTCCTTAATTATGTCCAAGTCTGTCTTATTTATCTCCAAAAACAGACCACTTTAAACAATTAAACAAATAAAGAAAAGTCTCATTTCTTGAGCTCCGTAATCTCACTACTATATGTCTAATTCATTTTAAATTCACAGCATGGGTAAGTGTATTTAATCAATTCTTTTAACACCATTATGTCTTGTTCCCCATTTTTAATTAAATAATTATATTATTCCCCACTACCATGTGTCTTGTTCCCCACTTTTATTAAATAATGCCTTATTTTAATACTATTATTGCTTAGTGGACAGAGCACTCCAATTAAACAATTCTGCAAGTGGTCAATTTCCGTATTACCCCTAAAATTACTATTCTACCCCATCCCTTCAATCTGTACCAAAATTATCAAACGACCATAACTGGTTCCTAAAAACACCAAATCACTACAGCTATAACTAAATTCCTAATCAAATTCAACAATTAACTAATTAAACACATGAAACTAATTTCCAATCAACAACATTATGACAACAACATGGTCAGATTCACATTAAAGACAAGCTTAAAAGAACACTAAGGAGATTCAAATCACTAAAAATCAATCATCAGTTGAACTTCAACTTAAATTCAACAGCAATACAACCAAGGATATGGGGCGAGTTCCATGAAAATTATTGAAAGAAGTCTTAGGCGCCCTGAGTAGAAATACAAGATCAAAACAACAACGAGTTGCTAGTACTGTTACTATACACGATCAATTGAGCAAATCACTCATATCTCTAATGTCCATAACTAGATAAACTCGATTCAAACCAAACTAATCTTGAATTTCAATGTATGTCCCTCAAATTAAGCTATCGGAAAATATGACAAGTCTAAACCTGAAGCTGTATTTGTTTTGAAGGATAACACCACTTAAAGGAATCAAGAAATCTCCAAATCAAATCAACACCATAGACAACAAATTACATGTGACAGATGAATACTTCAAATACCAAAATAGATACCTGGTTTGCACTAAAATGGATGTTTTGATTTCTTCAAAAAAACAAGCAAAAAAAAACGACATCATGGCTACAATGGGAACTTAACTCAGACAAAAGCTCAGACGGAACTTCGCTTTCAAACTCAAACGCTGACAGAAATTCGAACTCGACCTCAAACAAACCCAACTGAATATCAGTATTCAAATCGAAACTTTAGCTGAGGAAAGCATGAAGGAAAGTGGGTCAGGTTTGCGGTGACGAACTGCTGGTCGAAGGAGACGGGCAGCTGGTTCGCTGGGACGAGGTTCAGGCATGGGCTGGTGATGGTGGTCGTGAGACGTTTGGACGTGAGCTGGATGTTTGGGGCTGGTGACGAGCAGAAATGGCAGTCGACGACTGGTGGTCGTTTGGCGATGGATCTGGTCAGTGACGGGCTGGGTCATGGAGGAGCAGGAATGGGAAGCTGGCTGGTTCATTCATGGCGGGCGAGGGTGGTGGTCGACTGAGCAGCCTGGTTTGCCGGCGATGAGGGGGCAGCGGCGACAGGGGCTGGTGGTTTAGGGTTTGGTGGCTTGGGAGGGGTGGTTTGGAGAAGAAGAAGAGAGGGAGGGGTGTTTAGGTTAGGTTTTTGGAAAAATGAAAAATGAAATGAAGAGAGGGGTTATTTGGGTTATGGGGCTGACTGGGTCGGGTTGACCCGCTGGGTTTTGGGTTGGGTTTGTGAGATATTTGGGTCAGGTTTGTTTAATTTAAAAGATGGCCCAATCCGAATTTCCTTCTAGTTTTGTTCTCTTTTCGTTTATTTGCTCCAAAATTAAACTTAAAGATCCTAAATTAAATTAATAAAACCAAAATTAACTTAAAATACTAATCAACTCCTAATAATAATTATCACACGAAGTTAAACGTCAATTACAATTAAATCACACAATTTGGACTTTAAATGCTAAAAATGCAAAAATACATATATTTTTTGTGGGTTTTCATTTTTGTAAAACGACTTACTTAATTAATCCTAATTGTAAAAATTAAATCTTAAATGCATATTTTTGTATTTCTATTAATTTAACAAATGCACAAACTAATGCAAACAATAAAAGAAAAATAACACAAAATTCACAACAATTGCAAACGACACAAAACTATTTTATTTTGAATTTTTTGGGAGTATTTCTCATATAGGGCAAAAATCACGTGCTTACATTGGTTATGTTCTTTCGGGTTTTGTGTGGCGTTATGTCATTTGCTTCTCCGTGGTTATGGTAATGCACTTTGAGTACCTGATATCGAATTGCGCGTGGTTATTGACTTTAAGCAAGGTGACTTAAAGAATTTCACGTGGACCAGCGTTTGGATGGGATCACTCATTGTGGCAGAGTTATGTATAGGTATGACCCTTTGTGTTAAATTCGTGAGTTTTGGTTATACGATGTGTGCTAGGCTCTTAGCATGGTTCTGATGGTACTTGTTAAGCTGGCGGGACAGTTTTCTCGTTTGAGTCTTTTTCATGATTTAGTACATTTGGGATATTGCTATTGGGTGCACGAATTGCACATGTTATGGCTTTGGATTGTATTGATAGGTAATGTTATCAGAGTGGTTGTGTTGGATGAAATGAGGTCATTGTGCCTAGAGTGAATACTATCAAAATTGGTTACATCATGGTTGGAAGGATAATATCGAAAGCCGGATTAGAAATCTACTATAGTTCCTATCGGATAGTATGGAGCTCCATGAGTGGCTCTGACGAATAGTTATGAGTTTCTATATGTTTCTATCATCATTGGCAGTATCTGAAAGTGTTAGAATGAGGATTTATTTGTCAAGAGGTGTACTACCGGCATTGGGTAGTTTGAGCAGTTTCTGTGATTAGAAATTATCAATATGAGTGTTTGACTAATGTGGTATATCATGTGATTTCAACTTGGGTTATGACCATGGCTCGATTCAGCTTGTTCAGACTTATGCAATGTGTAGATGCGAGTTTCTGGTCTAATAGAAAGTTACGGATGTTGGAAATTGAGTTCTAAGACTTATGGGCTAGGTTGGATTAAGAAATTTCAGTCATGTTGTGTTATCAAACCTATATGGGATAGGGTGATATGTGATTAAAGGTCTAATTAGCGCTGAAAAATTAGGTAAAATGACCAAAATGCCTCTCGGGACCACGTCTCAAAATCGGGTAAAACTTACATTTTCGGAAATCCTCATACTCTCACGAGTCTACACATAACAAGAACACTAAAATCAAAGTTCAATTGACCTCTCAAGTACCCACTTTAATGTCTCATAATCTCAAGCACTAATTACCCATTTTGCACTGATTTTCCTTAATTTTTTACCACTATTATACCTTTAATCACATATAAACGAGTTATGAAGTCAAGAATATTACCTCCAAGTGATTCCCCTTTGGTTTCCTAAAAAATCTCCCTCAAAAGCTTCAATCCCATTAAAAATGGTGAAGAATAACTCAAAATCATAAAGGCAATGATTCATATCTTCTGACTAGGTATCTCGCACTTGCGGCAAAAATCCCGCTTCTGCGGTACCGCCTTTGCGGTCCAGACAACTGCATCTGCAGTCCTCAATTAAGTCCTTAACTTTCGCATCTGCGACACACAACCTGCACCTGTGCCATCGCAGGTGCGGTTCCTTAACCGCATCTGCGATTCCTGCCAAGCTTCCAGGTGAAGTATTCCATCCATCCGGGTGCCGCTAAGATGTACCAAGATGTGAGGTAGCACTATTGGTGGAGGCGGATGAAGAAAGATATAGTTAAATTTGTAGCTCGGTGCCTCAATTGTCAGCAGGTAAAGTATGAGCACCAGAGACCTGGTGGGTTGCTTCAGCAGATAGAGATTCCCGAGTGGAAGTGGGAGCGGATCACCATGAACTTTGTAGTTGGGCTCCCACGGACTTTGAGGAAGTTCGATGCCATTTGGGTGATTGTGGATCGGTTGACCAAGTCCGCATATTTCATTCATGTGTTTACTACTATTCTTCGGAGCGACTGGCGGAGATTTATATCTAGGAGGTTGTTCGTCTGCATGGTATTCCAGTTTCCATTATTTCAGATAGAGGTACTCAGTTCACATCACGGTTCTGGAGGGCCGTTCAGCATGAGTTGGGTACTCGGTGGAGTAGAGTATAACATTTCACCCTTAGACGGACGGATAGTCCGAGCGTACTATTCAGATTCTTGATCATATGCTCTGTGCGTGTGTGATTGAGTTTGGAGGGTCTTGGGATCATTTCTTGCCATTGGAGGAGTTTGCATACAATAACAGTTATCCGTCCAGCATTCAGATGGAACCATATGTGGCTTTATATGGTAGGCAGTGTAAATCTCTGGTGCGTTGGTTCGAGCCGGGTGAGGCTAGATTATTGGGCACAGACTTGGTTCCAGATGCTTTGGAGAAGGTTAAGGTGATTCAGGATAGACTCCGTATAGCCAGTCTAGACAGAAGATTTATGCGGACCTGAAGATTCGTGATGTTTCCTATATGGTTGGAGAGCGGGTTCTGCTTTGGGTTTCACCTATGAAGGGCGTTATGAGATTTGGGAAGAAAGGGAAGTTGAGTCCGAGGTTTATTGGTCCTTTTGAGATATTGCGGCGTGTTGGGGAGGTTGCTTATGAGCTTGCCTTACCTTCCAGCTTGGCAGGAGTTCATCCAGTATTTCATGTTTTGATGCTCCGGAGGTATTACGGTGATCCGTCGCACGTGTTGGATTTCAGTTCAGTCCAGTCAGCTAAGGATCTATCCTATGTTGAGGAGCCAGTGTCAATATTGGACATGCAAGTTAGAAAGCTAAAATCAAAGAACATTGCGTAAGTGAAGGTTCAGTGGCGGGGCCAGTCGGTTGAGGAGGCGACCTGGGAGACCGAGCAGGATATGCGTAGACATTACCCTTATCTTTTCACTACTTCAGGTATGTCTCTATGCTCGTTCGAGGACGAATGAATATTTAAGTGTAGGAGGATGTGACGACCCGGCCGATCGTCTTAAAATTTAACGCCCGGATTATCTATTAACTGCTTTCCCCGTATATGTTTATGCTATTGTGAGTTGCCGGGAGGAATTTTTTGGAGTTTCGGAGAGTTTTTGGACACTTAGTCCCTAAATGAGAGATTAAGTTCTGGAATTCGATCGTAGTCGGAACAATGTGAAGACGACCTCATAATGGAATTCTAATGATTCTATTAGCTCCGTTGACTGATTTCGGGTTAATGAGTATGTTCGGATTGTGTTTTAGAGGTCCACAGCTAATTTAGGATTGAATGTCGAAATTTGAATTTTTTAAGTTTTCGGTTCGATAGTGAGATTTTGATCCGAGGGTCGGAATGAAATTCTGAAAGTTGGAGTAATTCCGCAGTGTAGAATGTGATGTGTGTGCAAAATTTCAGGTCATTCGGACATGATTTGGTATACTTTTTGATCAGAAGCGTAATTCAGAAGATTTTTTGAACCTTAGGCTTGAATTCGATGTGTTTTGGTTGATTTGATGTTGTTTGAGGTGTATTGAAGATGAGTATAAGTTTGGATGGTAGTTTATGACTTGTTGGTGCCTTTGGATTAGGTCCCGGGGGCCTTGTGGTTATTTCAGATGGTTGGCGGAAAGTTTGGAAGTCTGTTTTGGCAGTTGAAGATGTTCCATTGCTGTCATAACCGCACTTGTGGATAGGGGGCCATAGGTTCAGTCTCGCATAAGCAAAAAGGGAGCCGAAGATGCGGCCAAGTGAAAGGTTGGCAGGAATCTCAGATTCGGTTAAGGAACCTCACCTACGATGGCACAGGTGCGGGTTGTGTATCACAGATGCGGAAACGGAGGACTTAAGTGAAGACCGCAAATGCGGTTGTCTAAACCACAAAAGCAGTACCACAGGAGCGTGATTTTTGCCGCAGGTGCGAAATGCCTGGGCCAGAAGGTATAAATCATTGCCTTCGCGATTTTGAGTTATTCTTTCACCATTTTTGTATGGGATTGAAGCTTTTGAGGGAGAATTTTTAGGAAACCAAAGGGGAATCACTTGGAGGTAATATTATTGACTTCGTAACTCGTTTATATGTGATTAAATGTCTAATTAGTGGTAAAAATTAGGGAAAATCAGTGCAAAATGGGTAATTAGGGCCTGAGATTATGAGACCTTAAAGTGAGTATTTGAGGGGTCAATTGAACTTCGATTTCAGTATTCTTATTATGTGTAGACTCGTGAGAGTATGAGGATTTCCGAAAATGTAAGTTTTACCCGATTTCGAGACGTGGGGCCGAGGGAAATTTTGGTTATTTTAACTAATTTCACGTATTAGCTTAGAATTTAATTGTAGAATCAGTTACTTGAAATGTTATTTACATTATGCGATTTAATTGAATAGATTTTGACCATTTGGGATCGAGTACTCGTGGCAAGAGCGTGGTTTTGGATTGATTTTGAGCTGATTCGAGGTAAGTAGTTTGTCTAACCTTGTGTGGGGGACATTCCCCTTAGGATTGGTATTGTGATAATTGAAATGCCTTGTACGTGAGGTGACGAGTGCGTACTTGTGTTAATTGTTGAAAATCCTATTTTCATTAAAATAGCTTTAATTGAGTTTTTCCTTTCCTGCTTACACTACTTGAAATTTAAGCCTACTGTTAGCCTAGAGAAGCATGTATAATTGATTTAATTGCTCTATTTGCTTTAACTATCTCATTTGCATTACGTGAAGCATGCTTGGTTAGAATTACTTGTTTTACTTTGTTATGACATTGAGTTTAATTGAGTATTCCTTGTGCTATTGTTGTGTGTTTTACTTTGGGACTGCAGGATGGCATCCCAGGAGATCCCCTGTATGTATTTATGAGTTGAGCTGAAGTGCAGGATACCAAGAGATCCCTACCACATATTGAGGATACCAAGAGATCCTCGGGATACCAAGAGATCCATGTCATATATTGAGGATACCAAGAGATCCTCAGGATACTAAGAGATCACCGGATATTTATCTTGTGAAAAGTGGTATTTCTTGTGATTGCTTTGTCTCTGTTTCAGTTGTTGTTATTATCCTTACTATCCTGTTTTAGCTCTTGCTGTTATCTTTCGACTGTACTGTTTTACCTTATACTGTTATGCCTTATATTTTATTTAATCTCAGTAGGGCCTGACCTTCCTCGTCAATACCCGACTGAGGTTAGGCTTGGCACTTATTGAGTACCGCTGTGATGTAGTCATGCCCTTTCTCTGCATGTTTTCATATGTAGATCCAAGCACCTCTACTCAGACTTATCACTCGTGAGGCGAGGCACTGCAGAGACTCCGAGGTATATCTGCCGCATCCGCAGACCAGAGAGTCCCTTTCTACTCTTCCTTTTGTACTAGCCCTTTTCTACTTCTGTTTCTTGTTAAGACATTCTGGATTTAGATACTTGTAGACATTCAAAGCCTTGTGATCATGACATTTCGGGTTTTGGAAAATGTATTTAGTTTCGAGAGTTGCTGTTGTGTATGCCGAGCGGCACTTTTAAACACTGCTTTATTTCATTATTCCGGCTTTTAATTATTCCTTCCACAAGTTTTGGTTATTTTTCCGCATTGTTAGGCTTACCTAGTCGTAGAGATCAGGTGCCGTCACGATGGTTCACGGAGGGCGAACCGGGGTCGTGACACACCGTTATCTGATTTTATTTGTTAATTGTATCGAATAGGGCTAAGTTAAGGATTTTAAGATTTCAAAGGTTTCAAGTCGAATTTCTTTATTTTGAAAAGAGTTGAGAGATGTTATGATTAACTTATAAATTATATTTAACTGCATCACATGTATATTCCGCGTGCGGGGTGACTTTTCTACTACTCTCATAGGAGCGGGCCGTTTGCCTCGGCAGGTTAATAGACACATCTATGGTTCGTGTTGCTTGACCCTTTCCAGTGCACACAATTATGTATATGTATATTTGGATCGGGTCGTACGTCCTTGGCATAATTTGTGTGTGGTAATAGAACTGGAAGTCCTTTTATATTTAATATTAATTCATTTGTTTGAGAGATTATTTATTTCAAATGAAGGAAATGAATCAGTTCTTAAATATGGTGAAAGGATTGTTTATTTATTTCTTATTCTAAGTTTTATTGGCATCTCTATATATCATGTTTTAATTAGAATTTCATATTATTATATTGTTGGTTCTTAGTAAGTGTCAGAGTCGACCCCTCGTCACTACTTCTTCGAGGTTAGACTAGATACTTACTGGGTACAAGTTGTTTATGTACTCACGCTATACTACTACACTTAAATATGCAGGATCTGAGGCAGGTGCATATAGATATCAGTCCGGCACGCATGCTTGGCTTACACTTTGAGACTTCACGGTGAGCTGTCTTCCGAGCCGTTCTGCAGCAGCTGGAGTCTTTCTTTTGTTATGCTTTTCTGTCTATTTCATTTCAGGCAGTAGACTAGTGTTCTTTTGTATATTCTATTAGAGTGCTCATTGTCACACCTCATTTTCCCCGAAAGAGGGTATAAGGGAGTTTTTCCAATTTAAGTAACAATAATCAAAATGGGATTATTTTACTTATTCAGAGTCGCCATTTGGGATAATTTATGGTGTCCCAAGTCACCGGTTTAAAATTATTTGTGGAGTTATTGTTGTAGCAAGTTACGATTGTCGTACACTTATTTATTTTTGTACATGTTGCGAATCGTGTCACGCGAACCGTATTCACAATCTACAACACGTGTATTTTATTATTATTAGAAGTTGGGGTCGGGTCACATGAGATGTGCGCCCGAATTTGGGAACTATGTATCACAACTACGCCTTGAGAACCGTACCCGTAGTTGTGATGATTTATTTAAACACGCCTAAAGCAAGCTACGATAGTTTAAATTATTTTCCCACACTAGTTTTGGATTATCGTGAGGCGTAAGAGTTATACTTTCTTCTAACTTAACACTACTCATGGCCTATTTTTATTTCTTGCCAAGAAAGAAACAACTCTAATTTTTCCATCTATCCAATTTAATAACCCACTTAAATCACCACTTCAAACATGCTAAAATAAAGGCAATGCAACATAACCATATAAGTAAGAAAACTAAACCAAAGTCCAAAGCGTATTTAACAGAAATCGTCCAACCAAACTTACAAGTATTCACACGAATTAATCTTTAAAACCAATATATAACTCATAGAGCAAATGGAATCCGTCACGAGCAAATAGAAACACTAATATATCAAAGCAAGTGTATACTTAAAATATAAATAAATATTGAGAAAAATAGATTCGAATGGACTTTTATATTGACGAATAAAGTTGAAAGTTTGCAACTCAATCGGAATAGCAAACAATCATTGGACTGAACCTCGAAATTTGCGAACCGGAACCTCATATATTTTCTAAATAAAATCTGAAATATTGCCTCCCAAATCCTTAAGCCACGAATAGGGACCCAGAATCGAAACACGGCGGATGAAACCTCACCAAAATCGAATAATCAGCAAAATTATGACCTTCAACCAAGCTGTGCACTTCCGGGCAGAATGCCTCGGCTCCAAATTGAGGTAAATCAATTTTGCTACGGACTTGACGAGGGGAAGAATTAAGGAAAGAACTAAGGCGAAAAGGAAAGAGAAATAAATTAAGAATTTGAATAGAAAATTTTCCAAAAAAAAGAAACGAGAAAGGAGTTGTCGGTGACGAGTTTCACGAGAATTAGAAAGAGTTTTCTTTGGGGTTAATGCTTTCTCTGTTTCTACGTCCCTATTCCACTCTTTTTCTCACCGTCTCTATCTCTGTCTGTGCGCGTGGCTACCCTTTCTCTCTTGTGTTAATGGTCGGATTCTTCTTTGGCTTAATGACTTTCTGGCCACTTAAATTTGTATGACTTTTGAAAGTCGATATACGAACTTTGAATTTTTTCATTTGAATACTCAAACTTAAAAAATGAGTACTAATAAACGTATTCATCAAAGCGTGTATATCAATTGCGCTGACATGTATAACACACTATCCTAAGTTATTTATTACTTGCCATGTGTTATTGTGGGTCTCATTTTTAAAATACAAATCAGAAAAGAAAAAAAAAGTCACAAATACAAAAAGGAAAAAAAAATGCCTGAAACATACTACCCAACCGCCCCCTTCTTCTTCGTTCACCTTCCCACCTTCCTTTCTTTACTCTTCTTTCTTCACCTTTCTCTTTTTTCTTCATTATTCTTTCTCTCTTTATTATATGGATACGATGTCGACAATCAATAGACATGGTGTACTTCAACAACATGGCATCTTTGTATCGGCAGCAAGCTAATAATCACTTTACGCAGACAACATGCAACAAACTCAACCAGGGAAATCTCAATATCCAAGGCCAAAGGAAATAGAATATGACAATTTATATTATTTTATGATATGAACTTCTTATTTGTGTCGATGAATTGCAAGTCATGATTAGACCATAACCAAAAACAAAAAAGAGTTTGGAATTTCAAAAAAAAATAAAAAAATCCATGATTTTGAAAGTCGATCGCCCAATTTCATTGCAAATTTGTCTTTTTATGCTATTTTGACAAAAATGAATTCGATGATAGAACAACGTTAAAACTCAAGCTTTCTTCCGATCACTGGTGGTTGAGGAATGTTAGGACGAAAATAGAGGATGGAGACAAAAAAAAATTATTGAAGGGGAAGATAAAGGAAAAAAAAACAGAGAAAGGGGAGGGGGAAGAGAAATTAGGATGAGAAGTGAAAACATTTGGTGGGAGTTTTGTTGGAAAGACGTAAGAATTGGAAAAGTCTTTTTATTTTATTTATTTTTTATTTTTTTTTATTTATATTTTATTCTAATTTTAATTTTTTTAAATAAAAACAATACTATTCACGCACCTTGATAGCGTGATTTGCACACAGTTTATCCATGTCAGTTGTAGTGCTTCCACATAGGCATGGTAAACGGTCAAAAGTGTTTATTAGTACTCATTTTTTCAAGTTTGAGTGTTCAAATGGGAAAATTCAAAGTTCGTATATCGGCTTTCAAAAGCCCTACAAGTTCAAGTGGCCAGGAAGACATTACGCCTTCTTCTTTTTGTCCAGGGGGTGCTGCGTGTGCGTGTTAGCTTAGGAATTTTTGGAATTTAGGTTACCTCTTTTTTCATCAAGGGAGATGTCTTGTCACGACCCAATACCCAAACTCGGTCGTGATGGCGCCTCTCGTGAAGACAAGGCCAGCCAGACCAACACAAAACTCCTTTGTAAGCAGTTACTTAACATAAACAGTTCTAAACATGATTTAATAACCATAATGTGCGGAAATAGCGGATACAATAAGGGAAACCATCCCGACACAGCCCAAACCAGGGTGTCACAAGTCACGGGCATCTATAAGGAGGAAATTTACATTTACAAGTCTAGAAGTACACTGAACAGGAATAATGAATGTCACAGAAAGAAAACGGTGCTACGAACGCTGGCAGTCACCTCGCTAAGCTCTTACAACTCTGCCTCCAAACAGCCTATACCCGCTGTCGGGTGAATAAATACCTGCAACTGCACACGAGGTGCAGGGAGTAAAGTGAGTACTCCAACTCAGTGAGTAATAAGGGTAAATAACAACTGAGCAGTAAGAAATCACGTAAAGCAAGTTATCCTGCTATATAGGAGCAGTGTAAACCCTTTGAGAAAAACAGTAAAACTGTGAAATCTTTAGAAATATCTTGGCTCAGTTTAAAACCTCTTTTGAAAATGTGTTTTCCAATAGTTAAGCAAATGAATGCAAAATAAGTAGTGCAAACAAGCACAGAAGTCAGCCCCTCGGGCACAACACTCCGTTAACAGATAACGCCAGGATATCAGGTAATTATTTCAAGAAGTACCATAAAAGCCAATAAAATAAGAGTGTAGAAAATATTATGACAGATAACACCTATAAAAACAAATGCATGAGTGAAATGCAATGCATATGACGTTACAGTCTTGTACCCACTGCGGCGTACATCCCGAGCCATCCATTTATTTATCATCGACGGCGCTCACTGGGGGTATGTACAGACTCTGGAGGGGCTCCTACAGCCCAATCATAATATCAAGCCATCTCGTGACATCAATTTATTCCTGGACAGTCATTGTTGTCTGACCAAGACGCGTCCTATGGTGCCATTTGTGAGCACGTGATTTATGCCCTATACGAGAATTACTCCCAAAAAATTCAAAATAAAATAATTTTATTTGTTTGCGATTGTCGTGAACTTTGTGTTAATTTTCTATATTGTTTGCATTTTTTTTCTTTTTCTCTTTCTTGCATATTTATTTGTTTGAATAAATGAAAAAAAAATAAAAATACAAAAATATATGTTGCATTTGCATTTAGGACTTAATTTTAAAATTAGGAGTAATTAAGTAAGTTTTACAAAAATGAAAAAAATCACAAAAAAATAACGTACTTCGCATTTTAGTGTTTAATGTCAAAATTGTGTGATTTCTTTTAATTTGATATTTAATTATTTGTGATAATTACTACTTAGGATTAATTAATATTTTTAGGATAATTTAGTGGAGGTTAAATTTAGGTTTTTATTTTTTATTTTAATTGGAAAAGAAAATTGAAAAGGAAAAGAAAATAAGAAGAGGAAAAGCGGATTTGTGCCAATTCCAATTCAATTCATCTAAGCCCAAACCAAACACCCTTATACCCAACCAAAATACCCTCAAACCAAGCCCAAACCCTTAAAAAATCTGATCCACCCCATCTCCCCACTCAATCTTGACCGTTGATCTATAGTAGATCCAATGGTCCGGAACTCACCCATTTTTTAATATAAAAACTATTCAAAAAAACCCACCCCCTCATTTCTAAGCTCCTCATTCTTCCACTTCTCTCACATCTCTCTAAACTTAAAACTTCTCTACCTCCCTCTTCTCCCTCCTCTGCCACCGCCGCCGCTGCTGCCTATCGGAATTCTTTTCCGGCGGCGGCCTACCTCTAAATTCCCTCAAATTCAAACAATCTTCTCCTCTTCTCCTCCTCTACCTCATCTTATCAGCCAAACTTCCCAAAGCCCAACCAAAATTCGTAGATCTTAGAACTAAAAAGGCCAAAAACCTAGATCCACCCCTTTTTTTTTTGTGCATTTTCCTAGCCGTTAAAAAATCCTCCGGTCAAGATCTCCCATCAAGGATCTTAGATCCAAGACGAGAGTCTTGATTTGAGGATTTTTTCACGGTTAGACCCATGTAATTTTGTTATTTAATTTCCACCTTCCTTAATTTATTTATGCATTTATATTTTTCGTATTTTTATTCTCGTTATGTATGTTATTTTCTGTATTTTTGTTTTATTTATTTATTTATTTTCTATTTTTTATTTTATTTATATTCTGCGTATTTTTTTTATTTATTTTTGTCCGAATTTGATTTATTTATTTTTGCTTTTTAATGCATTTTTTATTATTAATTAATTATTTAAGTCATAGTTAACTAAAATATGGAAAAAAGATGTGTAGATAAATTTAATTAAATAAAAATGATAAAAAAATTATTGAAAAATGTAGTATTTAGGTTCCGTTTTTATTATTATTTTTTTTACATCTCATCAATTTAATTATTGTTATTCTATTAAATATATTGTGTAGTTATTAATGTGTTGTGCTACTAATATATCAAGTAGTGGTAAGGTAGAAATTGCACTACTTAATTTAAATAACAAATGGGTGATAGGGCAGGAATTGCAATACAATTAAGATATAAACACTAAGTTTGGTGGACAATTAAGAATAGAAAAGGTAGGTTGATAATGGTGAACACACGTAGTTTGATGCCTATATAAGGTTTGAATCTGATAAGAAAGAAAAAGGGGGAGGAAAAATAAGAAAAACGTTAAGAAACATTATGAAAAATCAAGGGGATATACAAAGAATATACAAAAATTAGAAGAAGAAATCGAAAAGATCTTGAGAAATTCAGTAGAAAAGTTTTAAGCAAGTTTGGGTTCGGGTTTCAATCTGGTTGATTCCTGCGTTCTTGTTGCACTACTGTTGTTATTGTTGTTGTGTTACTACTGCTGACAACTACTACTCCTTCTATTTTCCATTATCCAGGTACATACTCTGAAATCATGTATTGATGTAAACCTGAAGTTGGAGATGAAATGAAATGCTATCAAGTTTCCTTTTAAATTCTCTCACATTTTTAACTGGATATTGAGTAGAATTTACTTGCAACTGACTTATAAGTGTATAAATCGGACTGTTGAATCTATCTCTACAAACATGTGAATATCCATTATAATTAATCTTAGTTGTTGATTACTAGTTATGAAATATAGTGTAGTTAATGCGTTCGCAGCTAGCCGTAAAATAGCTTCAAATAGTTTACAGGTTCAAATAGTTCAAATGGAAATGAGCATGTTAGTTTAATGTGTCTAGTTCTGAAATTGCGAGGCCACTTGAGTAAATAACATCATTTTTAATAGCAATTTGAATAATGTTAGTAACTAATGTTAGTGATAAATATTAGCAGGATGTCAGTTTGTAAGCGTTGATGTATTAAATTCAAAAAGTGGCTTTTGTATTACACATAGTTAATTCCAACGGTTCAATTCATCTAATACTGTTAGTTTAAGTTAATTAGAGAATGGTTAGTTTGTTTTAATATTTTGTCAATCTCGTATGCATATTATAATTTCAGCTTTAGTAGTTCGCTTATAGAATAAGGCACGGAACAATTTTCCATTTTTACAAGTTCGAGTGTAATTTTCCAGTAGCATCTACTGTAATCTAATAACTAATAAGCGGCCCAAGCTTGTCAAGCATGTAAATCAATTAGGACTTTTTCTTCTTTCATTTTTAGAGACGAACAAAAAATAAAAAATGCAGTCACTTTAGGGTGATCCTTTTAAAATAAATGAGACGAGCCTCACCAAATAAAACGTACAAACTGCGGGGGTGTATATATTAAAATACTTAGTTTTCGGGACGGGTTGTTTAGCGAATTTCACGACCTTCCTCAAAATAATAAGGCGTTAGTCTCTTTAGGCGCGTCTTTAATAATCTTACCTTCTTAAACTCGGGTGTGCATTTCATGCGACCCAAATCCAAATCCCAAAACGTCGAGTCAAATGTGTTCAGGATTGCGGGTGCATTTCATGTGACGCGATCCGAAGACCTATTTTAAACGACGTTCAATTTTCTTTAATAATTTGAATAAAAGCGGTTAAAAGTAAAAATTTGCACATAAGTTAAAGCATGTATAAATCAGATAATTAAGCCAAATATGACAGTTGAGCGAACGTGCTAGAACCATGAAACTCGGGAATGCTTAACACCTTCTCCCGGAATAACAGAATTCCTTATCGAGATTTTTGGTTCGCGGACTGTTAAATAGAGTTAAACCTTTCCTCGATTCGAGATTCCACCGGTGACTTGGGACACCATAAATCTCCCAAGTGGCGACTCTGAATCTCTTAATAAACGAATCCCGTTTCGATTGTCCTTTCATTGGAAAAACTCCCTTTACTACATCATTCGCGGGTGCGGTAGCACAAAAAGGAGGTGTGACAGCTCTGGCGACTCAGATGGGGATGTTAGTACTGCTTGTGGAAATGTACCCAGAACTTTGGTTCAAGATTCAAGAATTCGAGCTTGGTATATTTGTTGTATTTGGATTGTATATTATCTGATTTTTCTACATGTTTCATGTTATATGTGCTAAATGCTTTACCGCTTTGATATTTGGTGAATTGTATATAAACTGTGCTGAAACCCATCTCCTCTCTGAGTCTTCTAAATCATGAAGAAGGGTGCACTTCGTGTGACTTCTTTTCTGTATAGAGTCTACCCCAATTTTAGAACGAGGTTCGGATAAGTTGCTAAGCCGGCGGAGCTTCTGTATCCCCGGTACTTCGCCCTCCCCCCCTCCCCCCGGACTCGAGTTGTCCGCTCGGGTAAGCCAGGTCTAGAATAATAAACCTAGGTCTTTAAACCTAGAATAACACAGCTTCATGTCGGATCCCTAGTAGGAACGCTTATTTGAATCATGTTGCATTTGACTTAGGGGACTCAACACAGGGGTTGGGTCCGTCTAGGACAGGTAACCTGAAATGAAAAAGACCATCATGCTGCATCCTGTTTGTTTTACGCATTTATTTGCTTCAGACTTGCATGCTGACCGGCTTTTAATTATTGGGGAAAATAAATATTAAAAAAAAAAAGAAGAGGAAAAATAGTAATGTACAAGGTAAGGGAGTTAACCACCTGTTTTGAAAATACCAATGTCCAAGTAGTGCCAAGACTTTACCGAATTTTGAGAAAAATAAAAAAAATTGGAAAAAGAGTTTTATTTTTCAAAATAGATGTTTTATTTTTCCACAGAAAAAAAGAAAAAATATTTTCAAAATAGTCTGCTTTATTTGCCAATAAATAAAAAAATGTGTGATTTGCCAATAATTTGAAAAAAAATGTTTCATTTTCAAATGTAATTTGTTTTATTTTGCCAGAACTACGCTGGTTTGATTCTCACCGGATGTGAGATACGTAGGCAACCCTCATCGGGTCCAACCTTCCCTTTTGCAAAAATAGCCAAAAATGTCAAATTTTAATTTTTGTTATAAATAAGTCGGGTGATGTCGTTCTTATCAAATATAGCCGAATGTTCCCGAAAGGGACGCCGGAGGGCTGACTTTGCATAAATGGCCACCTTTGGTCATTTTTTAAATTTTGGTTGGTTGACCCACACATCCTTAAAATCTTCGTCCCCGAGGCGCTAAAAGGTCGTGTTTGTAATATTGGGTTTTCTATTTTTGAAAAACAAGAAAAAGAGTCGTAAATAAGTTGGGTGATGCCGTTTTATCAAAAATAGTTGAATGTTCCTGAAAGGGACGCCGGAAGGCTGACTTTGCATAAACAGCCACCCTTGGTTATTTTTAAGGTTCTTTGACCAGTTAGCCCACACAACCTTCAAATCGTCGTCCCCGAGGTGCTGAAGGGTCGTGTTTGCAAAACTAGTCTTTTGTTTAAATTTGAAAAAAAAAAAGAGTCAGTGGGCAAGTGAATGCCTTTGTGATGTTTGGTCAAAATAAGCCGAGCCAGCTTCGGCAGTGTATTAAACCGTTCTTGCCGAGATAGCCTTAGAGTATCTTTCAGTTGTCGAAAAGCTATTTTCGTAAAAGAACGGACAAGTTTGTAAAATAATCTTTCCCGACCTCAAAATTCAGGAGAAATTGTGAAGGGGCCACGTTTGCAAAAATAATCATTTGGTCGAAATTGGCAAATGGGAAAAGGAATCTGTCCGTTTGTTTTTGAGTTTGTAATTATTTTGATTAGAATATGTGGGTTATTTGATTTTCGGGTCTGTATTTCGTCTTTCCGTCAAAGCCTAAGCTTGTTAGTTTGGTCAGTTTTTAAACCTTTCTTTTAAAATCAAAGTTTGCTTTTATTATGAAAAAATAAAAATTCCAAAAACAAAAAAATGTTTTATTGTTGTTTGTCGTGTATTTGCGCGAACTACGCACGGTCTGATTCATGCGGGGTCATGATACGTAGGCAATCTCCATAAGATTCAACCGCAACTAAAAAATCAAAAAGAAATGAAAAAATGGAAAATAAAAAAATGAAAAAAAAGATGTTGTTAATAACGAGGACTGACTGAGGCCATTCTAACATGTTTTGTTTTGAATTGTAAGAAAATTGAGGTGGTCGGATTGTGGTAAGCCTGAAACACAAAATTCAGGAAAACCTGATTGTGATTCAAGACAGTGACACCCAGAATATCGCGCAGAATCCTTTACCCGCACGTCATGATGCACACTATGTGGGGATGATACCTGGTGACATGGAGTATGAGAATCCCCTTGGGAACCTGCTAACTGAAGTTAATGATGTTGAAATTGGAGAAGGCTTTGCTGATGCTAATGAGCACATTTATGGCTAAGATATCGTGCTTGGTAATTAGGAAGACTCTCCATTTCTTGTCAACCAGAGTGGAGTTTTTGGTGGATTATTTTGTTGTCATTTCTGTTGTCCGGATTACTCTCAGGGTTGTAATCTGGATATTGTCTTGTAAATCAAACCCTTCTATCATTTTATTTTGTCCAGTTTCCTTTGGTCATAGTATCTCATGTGGTGTTATCTAGGTTTGTTCCAAGGGTTGTACCCTAGTTTATTGTGCTTGTTTGGTTGTACAAACTCTTTCCCTGTGTGTCTAATGCAATCCTCTATTTTCCATTCTTCTAAACATTTTCTTTTGTTTGGTCCTCTCCTTTTTATAGTTCTTTTCCAGTCGAATCTAATGACATGACATGCATGCACAGTTATAGGCCTAATCTTCAAAGTTAATCATGAATTGGAAGATGATAAGGGCACTTAAGGGAAAATAAGAACAGATTTGGTCATTTTGAGATCATTTGAAACCCGAACCATGTGAAACTGGGGCAAGTAAAACATCAAGAAAAACTGTAAATGCAAATTTGCCCAAATTGGCAAGGGTCGTTCGCGATAATGAGAATGGGAGTGTTGTCCAATAACGCTGTAAAGTCAACCAATGGAAAGGGCAAAGGTGGGGATATGGTTATCAAGTCTGGCACAATACGTTGCGAATGTTTAATTGTGTTGTTTGCACTTGGCATGTTTTGAAGATTGGAATGACGAAGGCATTTTGTTATGCTATCTAAACACTTTATCCTTCGTTAACCCGTTGAGCCTTATTTGTTTAATTTCCTACCCCTCCTTCGGAATTAGTAGCAAAGATTAGAAACACAAGCATGGAAGATTAAAAAAAAAGAGAAAAAAAAATTAAAAAAATGATAACAAACACAATAGAAAGTCTGAAGAAAACAAAGGAATTGGGAACTACGTTTGACCTGATTCCTCAAAGTGGATACGTAGGCGCTTCACGGCTCGGTCATAGAGTAAAAAAAAATCCCAAGCAAGAAACTGGGGCAAAGGTTGTGTTTGTTATAAATAAATCTAGTTCTGAAGGTTGTAATTTCGAACCCAAATAAATGTTTTTTTTAGCCTTCAAGTACCCTTTCTTTCTAGCCCTATCCAAATCCCACATTACGGTCCAAAGAAAGACCTTCCGACCAGTCTTCAAAAGAGGCCAAGTCAGGCAAATGAGAGAGTCTTATCAGAACATAACACTCTGATTCCCAGCAGAAAAGACTCTGATCTCCAATCTTAGCGGTAACACCCCAATCCCCAGTCTCAGCAAAAAATAAATACGAGAGAGTCTGGCAAATAGAAGCAGGGAATAACACTCTAATTCCCAGCAATAAGAGGATCATAAGCTGAAAAGATTTTGGTAGCCAAAAGAACCCCCAGCTGAAAAACAAGTGAGAGAGTCTTACCGGTGAAAACTTTCACGGGCACCATAAGGCGATGAAAGTTGAGAGAAAAGACAAAATGAGGGAGGCTTGATAGTGAAAACCTTCGGGCACTACAAGTCGAATCAAGGTGAGAATCAGATGGGAAAGCCCTAGACGAAGATTGTGAAAGGCGAATTAACGACGGAGGATAGGCTTTATGTGCATGTCATGGCCATTAGAGTTGGTATCCACGTTTGATAGGTTTTTATTTCATAATTTTTCTTTTTAGAGTTTTCCTTTTCCTTGGTCTTTTAGTATGTTCCTTTTATCTTTCTCCTTTCATCGAAAAATTCCCCAACAGAGTCTATTTGGTCAAGACAAGTGAGAAATGACTTCAAAATTTTCCACCAGCCTTCCAATTATGCAAGACGGGATTTTACTAGTACATACAAGTGGTATAAGCCAGGAAGGAACAAGCGCAAGGCCAGTGTCAAGAAGGATATCCCCAGCAAGAGGAAATTGATAAAGGGATGGACCAGTGTCAAGAGGGATATCCCCCGCAGAAATCAAAGGTTATAGACCTCAAAGCCAAGGCCCATGGACAAATCAAGAGAAAAAAAAAATGTGGAGAGCGATGTGCATGATTTGGGAAATTCATATGAGACTCAAAGGTCGGGAAAATGCTCATTCCCGAGCTATGCCACAAAAAGAAGAGGGGCATCCCCAGCAGAAAAGGGACGGGAAATGTCATTGATGGTAGAGAGGCATGATACAAGGAAGATTATCAAACTGGGGCAGAAAATTTTCTTTTCATTTTGAAAATTTTCTGGAAATCAGGTATCCACTTGGGGAGGAAGGAAGATAAGACAAGTCTCAAGGGAAGTGGTCTTTAAACTGGTTTATCCCAAGTATAACAAGTTTTAATGAAGGAAGTTGTATCCCCAGCGGACAGAACAAAAGGGTGAAACTTGTGTTCAGAAAAAAAAAAAAAAAAAAAAAAACATCCCCAGCAAATAACATCATTCCCCAGCAAGTTTTGATAATGAAACGCAAAGCAGGGAAAGGGGTAAAGGAAAAACCATCCCCCACAGGAATGACACGACCACTCACCACGTTTTAAACTAACAAATTTTTCTTTGATTTAAGACAGAGACGGAAGCTATGTCCACATCAAGATCTCTACATCATATCAAGCCCTTTGCGCTGCATCAATCTTTGTAATTACCAAATCAAGCACCACATGTCAGGCGTGTCCACCTTCAAACAGGACATATCAGGCTTGTCCACCTTCAAATAGGACATATCAGGTTTGACCACTTTCAAATAGGATAGGATGGATCTATCCGCCCTCAAATAGGATAGGATGGGTCTATCCGCCCTCACATAGGATAAGATGGGTCTATCCGCCCTCAAATAGGATAGGATGGGTCTATCTGCCCTCAAATAGGATAGGATGGGTCTATCCGCCCTCAAATAGGATATTATGGGTCTATCTGCCCTCAAATAGGATATTGAATTTAATCCTTTCTCAAAAAGACTTTTAATTTATTTCGACCCGAGTGGTCCTGCTTGTATAAACATTGTCAAAATATATATTTCATAAATTGTTGCCAAATGTATTTTATTTTTAAAGTTGTTGATGAAGTCAGGAGCCCACCTGAAGAGAGGTGAGGCGATTTGATTTTTAAAAAAAAGTTGTTGTTGGAGTGAGGAGCCCACCTGTAGAACAGAGGAATGCATGTAAAGTTGAAGTCAGAAGGCAGTAATGCGATGGGTCACAACAAAATAACCCCAGCATAAATTCCGCCGCAGAAATGAGAAGGAAGACTACAAGAGCAAGTTTGAAAATAGATAAGATTTTGTAATTCCTAGTTTAGTCTATCTTCTTGTTTTCTTTTAGCACGGTATAATAAGGAGGTCGGTAAGTAGTAGTAACAGCATGCAGCGGCAGCAACAGCAAATTGCAGTCCCATGGTAGTCCCAGCTACCAAAACTTCTCGAATTACATTGACCTGATTCCCTTTTAGCCAGGGATATGTAGGAAACCTTTGAAGCAAAGGTTCGGTCAAATATTTCAAAAAATACTTCAGACGGAGTACTCAAACGGGCAAAAATCGCTCGTATCCGCTCACTTTATCTTTGCACGAAAACTCTTTGTGTTTACGGGCAAAGAGGGGCAGTTGTGAGCACGTGATTTTTGCCCTATACGAGAATTACTCCCAAAAAATTCAAAATAAAATAATTTTGTTTGTTTGCAATTGTCGTGAACTTTGTGTTAATTTTCTATCATTATTTGCATTTTTTTTTCTTTTCTCTTTCTTGCATATTTATTTGTTTGAATAAATGGGAAAAAAATGAAAATACAAAAAATTATGTTGCATTTGCATTTAGGAATTAATTTTACAATTAGGAGTAATTAAGTATGTTTTACAAAAATAAAAAAAATCACAAAAAAATAACGTACTTCGCATTTTAGTGTTTAATATCAAAATTGTGTGATTTCTTTTAATTTGATATTTAATTATTTGTGATTATTACTACTTAGAATTAATTAATATTTTTAGGATAATTTGGTCGAGGTTAAATTTAGGTTTTTATTTTTATTTTAATTGGGAAAGAAAATTGAAAAGGAAAAGAAAATAAGAAGAGAAAAATCGGATTTGGGCCAATTCCAATTCAATTCACCCAAGCCCAAACCAAACACCCTTATACCCAACCAAAATACCCACAAACCAAGCCCAAACCCTTAAAAAATCTGATCCACCCCATCTCCCCACTCAATCTTGACCGTTGATCTATAGTAGATCCAACGGTCCGGAACTCACTCATTTTTTAATATAAAAACTATTCAAAAAAATCCACCCCCTCATTTCTAAACTCCTCATTCTTCCACTTCTCTCACATCACTCTAAACTTAAAACCTCTCTACTTCCCTCTTCTCCCTCCTCTGCCACCGCCGCCGCCGCCTATCGAAATTCTTTTCCGGCGGCGTCCTACCTCTAAATTCCCTCAAATTCACACAATCTTCTCCTCTTCTCCTCCTCTATCTCATCTTATCAACCAAACTTCCCAAAGCCCAACAAAAATTCGTAGATCTTAGAACTAAAAAAGCCAAAAACCTAGATCTACCCCTTTTTTGTGTGTGTGCATTTTCCTAGCATTTAAAAAATCCTCCGATCAAGATCTCCCATCAAGGATCTTAGATCCAAGACGAGAGTCTTTATTTGAGAATTAATTCACGGTTAGACCCATGTAATTTTATTATTTAATTTTCTCCTTCCTTAATTTATTTATGCATTTATATTTTTCGTATTTTTATTCTCGTTATATATGTTATTTTCTATATTTTTGTTTTATTTATTTAGTTATTTTTTGTTTTTTATTTTATTTATATTCTGCATAAATTTTTATTTATTTATTTTTTGTCCGAATTTGATTTATTTATTTTTGATGTTTCACGCATTTCTTATTACTAATTAATTACTTAAGTCATAGTTAACTAAAATATGGAAAAAAGATGTGTAGATAGATTTAATTAGATAAAAATGATTAAAAAAATTATTGAAAAATATAGTATTTAGATTTCGTTTTTTTTTTTTACATCTCATCAATTTAATTACTGTTATTCTATTAAATATATTATATAGTTATTAATGTGTTGTACTACTAATATATCAAGTAGTGGTAGGGTAAAAATTGCATTACTTAATTTAAATAACAAATGGGAGGTAGGACAGAAATTATAATACAATTAAGATATAAGCACTAAGTTTGGTGGACAATTAAGAATGGAAAAGGTAGGTTGATAATGGTGAACACACTTAGTTTGATGCCTAGATAAGGTTTGAATCTGATAAGAAAGACAAAGGGGGAGGAAAAACAAGAAAAATGTTAAGAAATATTTTGAAAAATTCAAGGGATATACATAGAATATACAGAATATACATAGAATATACAAAATTCAGAAGAAGAAATCGAAAAGATCTTGAGAAATTCAGTAGAAAAGTTTTAAGCAAGTTTGGGTTCGGGTTTCAAGCTGGTTGATTCTTGCGTTCTTGTTGCACTACTGCTATTATTGTTGTTGTGTTACTATTGCTGACTACTCCCCCTCCTTCTATTTTCTATTATCCAGGTACACACTCTGAAATCATGTACTGATGTAAACCTGAAGTTGGATATGAAATAAAATGCTATCAAGTTTCATTTTGAATTCTCTCGCATCTTTAACTGGATATTGAGTAGAATTTACTTGCAACTGACTTATAAATGTATAAATCGGACTGTTGAATCTATCTCTACAAGCATGTGAATATCCATTGTAATTAATCTTAGTTGTTGATTACTAGTTATGAAATATAGTGTAGTTAATGCGTTTCCAGCTAGGTGTAAAATAGCTTCAAATAGTTTACAGGTTCAAATAGTTCAAATGAAAATCAGCATGTTGGTTTAATGTGTCTAGTTCTGAAATTGCGAGGTCACTTGAGTAAATAACATCATTTTTAATAGCAATTTGAATAATGTTAGTAACTAATGTTAGTGATAAACGTTAGCAGGATGTCAGTTTGTAAGCGTTGATGTATTAAATTCAAAAAATGGCTTTTGTATTACACATAGTTAATTCCAACAGTTCAATTCATCTAATATTGTTAGTTTAAGTTAATTAGAGAATGGTTAGTTTGTTTTAATATTTTGTCAATCTCGTATGCATATTATAATTTCAGCTTTAGTAGTTCGCTTATAGAATAAGGCACGAAACAATTTTCCATTTTTACAAGTTCGAGTGTAATTTTCCGGTAGCATCTATTGTAATCTAATAACTAATAAGAGGCCCAAGCTTGTCAAGTATGTAAATCAATTAGGACTTTTTCTTTTTTCATTTTTAGTGACGAACAAAAAATAAAAAATGTAGTCACTTTAGGGTGATCCTTTTAAAATAAATGAGACGAGCCTCACCAAATAAAATGCACAAACTGCGGGGGTGTATATATTAAAATACTTAGTTTTCGGGATAGGTTGTTTAGCGAATTTCACGGCCTTCCCCAAAATAATAAGGCGTTAGTCTCTTTAGGCGCGTCTTTAATAATCTTACCTTCTTAAACTCGGGTGTGCATTTCATGCGACCCAAATCCAAGTCCCAAAACGTCGAGTCAAATGTGTTCAGGATTGCGGGTGCATTTCATGTGACGCGATCCGAAGACGTATTTTAAACGACGTTAAATTTTCTTTAATAATTTGAATAAAAGCGGTTAAAAGTAAAAAAATTCACATAAGTTAAAGCATGTATAAATCAGATAATTAANTAAATAGAGTCAAACCTTTCCTCGATTTGGGATTCCACCGGTGACTTGGGACACCATAAATCTCCCAAGTGGAAACTCTGAATCTCTTAATAAACGAATCCCATTTCAACTGTCCTTTAATTGGAAAAACTCCCTTTACTACACCCTTCGCGGGTGCGGTAGCGCAAAAAGGAGGTGTGACACCATTGTTACCACTGTCTAAAGTTTGCCGCTCTAGTCAGTCATTGTTACCTGACCAAGATGCGTCCTACAGTGCCATTGTTACCACTGTCTAAAGTTTGTCCGCTCTGGTCAGTCATTGTTACCTGACCAAAACGGTGCCCGCGCTCACTGCTGCAGAGCAAAACCCGATCCATAAGTATCCTCACAATACATGGCCTCAGCCTTACTCATTCAACATAATCGCATAAGCCACTCGGGCAACAATAAAGCATGATGCTCAGCCCCAAAATAATTTATGAAAATATCATTTCGAGTGTTTAAGGCATAATAACTTGGCTGAGTTTTTAAAACAGTAGAAAATATATGACTGAGTTCAAATATATAATTAAATCAGTGAGAAATTATCGACAACAATCCCCGAAGGACTCAAATAATTGGCACGAAGCCCAAATATGGCAATCAACCCAAATTATGATGATAACAAGTAGTTTCAGTCAGATATGCAGTAATTTCATCAATCAGGACGGACAAAGTCACAATCCCCAACGGTGCTCTACCTCAAGCTCGCTATCTGGCTTGCAAGTCACCTCAATACAGCACTATGGTGTGCAAATTCGCGGTTTCAAACCCTCAGGATGTCATTTACAAACATTACTCACCTCGATCCGGTCCAAACTCTAGCCGCGATGCCTCGCCCGCACGAATCGACCTCTGAATGCTCCAAATCTAGCCACAATCAGTACATAATCATTAAAATATGCTAAGGGAGCGAAGCCCACTCGAAAATATCCAATTTCATATCAAAATCCCGAAATTGCTAAACCCGGTCCTCGGACCCACGCTTTGGAATTCGACGAAACTCACAAAATATGACAACCCATTCAACCACGAGTCCAACCATATTAATTTTACCAAAATCCGACAACAATTCAGCCTCCAAATCATCAAATCTTATTTTCAAATCACTAGGCACAAACCTTCGGATTTCACCCCAAAATAAGTAATCTAGTTAGGATATTTGATGATAATCCCATATTATTGACTAACAATGACCACAAGTAACTTATCTCTAGTTTTCACATGAATTCTTACTCAACAATCACCCAAAAACGAGATTGAAGACTAGACGTGATTGGGTTCTTTGATTCTTGAAGATTGATGCAAGATTGGATGATTTAAATGGTGAGTTCCCCATTCTCTCTCTAAAATGCTCTCACCTCTCTCTAGAATGCTCAGAAAATCACCCTAAAATGAACCCAAAAGCCTATTTATCAAAATGGGGTCGGGTCATGAAAATAGGGGAATTAACCCTCCGAAGCCGGGTCTGCTATAGCAGAACGGACTGCAGAACGAGAATGTTGGCCGCATAATGCACCGCAAAATCGGCGCCTAAAACTGGGCTACACTGGCCCAGTCTGCGACAGAAATGCGACCGCAAAGTCCGAAATGCGATAGGTTTTGCGGTTGCAGATTTGACACCGGATCGCATTTTCCAGTCTTTGGTAATTTGATCATAACTTTGTGTAGGAATGTCCAAATGATGAACGGTTTGAAGCGTTGGAGACTAGACTCAGAGACCTTTCATATGATAGGGTTTTCATAACATATATATATATAATTTCAACAAGGTGCAAACTTTTGTGGGTTTTGAGTAGGTTTTTGTGAAGAGTAGCTGTTTATTGGCAGTCTGGCACATCAATAGAGATGTTTTGTTTTTTAATATCTTCTACTATCACTATCAGAGCTGATATACTTGTTATTTTATATAAATATGTCTGAAATAATTGTCCGCATGATTAGTTGTGGAAGGCATCAGATCAGATTTTTCCCCTTGGTATTTAGGAAAAACCAAGAAGTGGTAGAACAGAGGTTAATCGTTTATGGTATTTATAATCTGAAGGAACATATTTAAGGATTAATTCTTCTCCTCGATAAGATCGCAATTCTTGAAACAAGTCTTTTCTCTAGTATGATTTAAGTTGGATTGTTGTTCTGTCCTCTATATATATTAGATTTAAGTTGGATTTAAGTTGGATTGTTCAACCATGTTCCAAGTGAAAAACGGATTTTCAACAATTAGCTCAAGTACGCATTCGTCACCTCACGTACAAGGCATTCAACTACCAAATATCAAATCTTATTTGACAAAGTCTCCCGCACAAAGTTAGACAAGCCACTTACCTCGAACAAGTGTAGGTCAACCCGAAACCACGCTTTTGCCACGAGTATTCGACTCCAAATGACTCAAATCTATTCAATTAAATTGCATACTATAAATAATAATTCAAGTAATTGATTCCACAATTAAATTCTAAGTTAATACGCGAAATTATAAAAATGACCAAAATGCCCCTCGGGCCCACGTCTCGGAATCGAAAAAAAATTATATTTCTCAAACCCTCGTACTCTCACGAGTCTAACCCAGTTTACTCAGTTAAAATGTAACACTGTTAGTTTTTTGGGCTCCCTTTGAGTCTTTTGTTAAATGGACTAAACGTGCTCAACTTTAGCAAACTTAAAGGACTATAAGTGCTCAGGGTAATAGATAAAGGACAAAGTTAGACTTACCCCAAAACATAAGGGATAATTTTGGCTAAAAGTTCCAAATTTACCACATAACTTAGTTCTCGGGTATTTGCAAAATTTAATACAATAGTCGTGTAAAATTATGCATCAATTATATTTTCTTGCACAATAAACCAAGTATTGTAGTTTCCCATCTTAAATTATTTGTTGTATTTTTATGTTACACGCCTTTAAAGAAAAATTAGAAAGTATTTTTAATTATTTTACCCTTATTTATGTCTTATTGGTATTTGAACAATCATGATATTACCCCATAATTGAGGTGTTTGTAATCTTAAAGAATCATTACTATTAAGAATAAACTAGAAAAATAATTATAATTGTCTTGAACTTCTGAACTGACAAATAATATTTTATAAATAACAGAAAATCTATACTATATTAAAAGCACAAAGGCCCTTAGCGATGTCATTCGCTTTTTTTACCCTCTAAAATAGAGTTCACACTAGACAAAATAGTCATTTGATTATTTTTTCTAAAATTTAGCATTTTAAAATCAACTAAAATTATTGCTATTAAATATTTCTTTATATAAACAATGTAAAAGATCCTATTTAAGACTTTAAAAAACTAAAATTAGCACTTATGCAGGTGTGCAAGCGTACACATATTTAAGCGTACACATATGAAAATTAGCACTTTCATGGTTTAGGAGTTTTAACTTTCTCTCTCTCTCTTTTTTAAAAAAAATAGGAGTCTTTTTTCAAGTTTTACCAGTATATCTTTTAAATAACAAAATAGTTATTCAATTATTTTCTTATATTTAAAATTTTGATATTAAATAATTTTTTTATTATTAAATCATGTTTGGAAGTAAAACAAGTACCTAAAAATCACAAACATAGTAATCTCAAAAGAAAAAATAATTAAGTTCTTAAAATTAATTAGCCAAAGGAAATCTTTAAATTAACTAATTTGCAAAAAATTCAAGTCATTCTTTTCTAAATTTATCATGTAAATCATTATAGTATACTATTAAGAATCAAATTGTTAAAATTACAAACGTTAAACAATAAGGATGAAATATTGAATATTTTAAGTGAGTTATCATTAATTATTTTTGTTTCATTTGATATTAATTTAAACAAATGACAACTCCCTGTACTTTTCAATATACTAAGTTGTTTATTGTATCATATATTAACTTAATGTTGACATTCTAAAACTTAGCATTTGATAACCTAATTTACATATTCTTCTTGCACACATAATTTATTGATTGACGCTAGACACGCGTACACTAAAGCTAGTAATTTAAAATAAAGGGAGTATGATTAAACGAACCCGTATTAAATATGAGAAGTCAACACATCGATGATGACTAAGTCAAAATTTCAAAATTCCAATCACGACTCATGTTAAGACAAGTCAGACATCACTTACCTTAATCCCTAATATTCCAAAAGTTTTTTAAATATAAGTCCGGCCTAACTCCACAATCGGGATGATGGAAATTTTATTTTTTTAAAAAAAATCCCTAATGTATTAGTTTAACTCAACAATTCTTTTTGTTATTTTTTTGGTTTTTCATTAGTGTTTAATATCTGTTTTGGGATCAGACAAATCCAAATTTACATCGTGTAAGACCATTAAATAGGAAACGCTCCCTATTAGATTTTTTCTAATTTTAAAGCTCGAACTCAAAATATTAAATGAAAAGTGAAGGGATCATATCTATTCATCCATAATAATTTGATGATATAATTCAAGTATTAACAAAAAGAGAAAAATCATACTAAAATATAAAGAAACACGGAGTAGGAAGTTTCTTAGCTATCAGGATCACGCTGTGAGCGTTTTTGAATCGTCAAAATTGACTAGACCAATTATTTATTAGACCAGACTTATCTCATAGTAGTATATATTTTAGTCAAATACTCTACTTTCTTTTATCCAAACCAAGAAATCTCAGCTCCTCATTACTTCATTTCTGAAATCATTATGAATTCTTCAACAAGTGATAAATACCACAAGTTTTCATCTTCATATGGCGACAAAACCCCACCGCCGCCACAGACCGGTGTTCCGGTCAGCTCTAAGGGCCAGTTGTACGTGGAGTCTGTCGAACCGCCGCTGGCCATGTATCGGAAAAAGAAGAATCTTGTTCCATGGTCAACTGGTTTATGTGACTGTATGTCCGACCCCAAGAATTGTAAGTTCATATGATATCATGATTTCTCTTAGGACCCTGTTTGGCCATAGATTTTGCCTATATATTGGCATCACAAATCACAAAATTAGCTCAATAGCTGGTTTTGAGCCAAAATCTTTACAAACACTAATAATATATATGTTTTTTCAAAATAAATTTGGGAAATATATTTTGAAAAACTATGTTCAAACATATTTTCATCTTCAAACCAAACTTCACCCAAATCAGACTTTTCAAACAAATTTAGGAATTTATGGCCAAACTCTAACTTAGTATTGATTAATTCCTCCGTTTCAATTTATATGACATTGCAAATTTTTGACGAACTTTTTAAACTGTGTTAATAGTTTCAATCAGACGGGAGAAGAATTGTAACTTATAAAAAAATACATATAATTTTAGAATATTTAATTTTAGTTTTAAATATTGAATTGATATAATTGAATTTAACTTTAAAAATTAGTCAAATTGACTCTAAAGAAGCAAATGACAACGTAATTGAATTTGAGACGGATGGAGTAAATATTATTAATCAAATATATTACGATTTACTTTGTTAAATTTGGAATTATGGGATCATGAGTTCTGTTTTTCTGTTCGTTTGATCAGGTTGCATAACTTTCTGGTGTCCATGCATCACTTTTGGACAGATAGCTGAGATCATTGACAAGGGTTCTAATTGTAAGAATTTCATTTATTTTTTTATTTTTATTTTGATGTTTATTCGTTTGAATACTGAGGTTTTATTTAAAAGATATATAAAAACTGAAAGTACGAAGAATAAGTGTGTTGACCAATGCTTAAATTTTTTTTCTTTTATTTAATTTCTTCCAATCTTATCCTTATCATTAAGTACTTATTTCTCAACCACCGATTTATTGAAAAGATTTTACTTAAGCATTAATAACGGTAATTTAGTAAATATATTTTTAATATAAATGCTTTCTTAAGAGAGTGTAAAGTCAATACAGGACTGATAAAAGAGAACGGAACCAAATACAAAACACTAAATTCAACTGTACTTGAACTTGGAAGAAACTAGCCTGACCATAAACCATTAATTCGCACCATTTTCACAAAGAATTTATACTATAATCATAATAAATAATAATAATAATAATACTTTATATTTAAATAACAATAACAACAAAACCAGTATAGTCCCACAAGTAGGGTATGTAGAGGATATGTGTGTACATTTATATTTTGAGGTTCTATAAATCACCAGGGGTGGAGCTAGCCTTTCGGCTACGAGTTCGATCGAACCCAGTAGTTTTGGCCTACACTGTATGTTATCATAAGAATTCCGTTAAATATGTACTAATTATTAATTCAGAATTCAATGAAACCGCTTAAAATCTCGATCCATAAATTTCGAATCCTGACTCCGCCGGTCGTATACTTACCGCTTTCACCTTGAACGATATATACATGTAATTGAAATTTACTAAGCATATACTTCTATACCACATTTATACCCATCTTCAGAAAATAGCAGTGGTATAATATTACTTTAAAATCGTGAATTTATTAATCTTCTGTCTTCCCTATATTAATTATAGTAATATTTTTGTTGGCTTCATATTGCAGCTTGCGGAGTAAGTGGAGCACTATACGCAATAATAATATGCGTGACTGGTTGTCCATGTTTTTACTCTTGTTTCTATCGTTCCAAGATGAGACAACAATACTTGTTGAAACAAAATCCTTGTGGCGATTGCTTGGTTCATTGTTTCTGTGAAGCTTGTGCCTTATGTCAAGAGTATCGAGAGCTCAAAAATCGTGGAGTTGATATGTCCATTGGTAAAAACAATCATTAATCTGCCAAATTTCTAAAATTAGCTTATTTTTAAAAGTATTTTTTTTACAAGAAATAATTTGAAAAATACTTTTAAACAACAATTAGTATTTGGCCAAACATTTTAAAAAGTGCTTCTGAGTGAATTTTAATCAAAAGTACTTAGGGAAAGAAATTAGTTTTTTCTGTTTCTCAAAAACTGCATTTGCTTCTACTCAAGAGAACTTGTTTTCTTCCGAAAGTTTGGCCAAATATCTTTAACTTCGGGAAAATGCACTTTTAGAAAGAAAAAAATACCTTTAACCAAAATGAAACTTGGCCAAACAGGCTATATTTCAGAGGTACCAATTCAAAAATAAATTTTTTATTAAATCTTGGTGTTTTTTTTTATGAACAGGTTGGCATGGAAATGTGGAGAGGCAAAATCGTGGACTGATTTTGCCACCAACAGTTGAAGGAGGAATGAGTAGATAGAAGAATATGGAATGCCAGATAGGGTTGAATAGAGATTTGTAATCTAATATATTAAGTGAACATTATAGGGAAGGGATTGTGAGTGCTAAGGTTTATAATATAATATTGTACATATTTATTAATGCTAGTGACTTTGTGACATACTTTGTATTCAATTGCAATTACTAAATATTTACAGCGTGTATTATAAAATAAGTATAGTACTTATTAAAACCTAATTATTGTGTCGTCCTCCATTTCTCTACCCTATTCAGCACTTCTTTCCCATTTTCGATAATATGGTTTTTAACAATGTCGCTGAATCTTTAGACCATTGATAGTGAAACTGAAATATTTCTCTACTGATAGTATTAAGCATAAGGAATATTTAGTCATGGAAAAATTCATTTTGTATTCCACTTGCCAGGTTAATCGCTTGTCTTATTTACCGTTTTTAAGTAGATAAAAAAGTTAAATCCAGTGACATCATCTATCGGCTATTGACCTTTGTGAAAGCTCCTCCTCAATATGTACGATCCCTTTCCAAGCCTTCCTTGTTGTCAATGATAGATCACTCCTATCCTTTAGTTCGATAAAGGGTTGTGTATCGAGCGAATAATTACGTTTAACGATTCAGTTTATTGGTTATCGTGCGTCAAAGTCTGAAAATATCAATGTTATACAAGGAGATATTCCATCATTCCAAAGGGCTATGAGGCAACATGGAGCCATAGGAAAAGCATTTAAACAGGCCTTTTTTCTGTTCTTTCTGGATAAGTAACAGCATTTGAACAAACCTTAATTAAAGGCAAGAAAATCAGACGAAGAATATCTTACTCAAAAGCATTATGAATCCCATTTAAGACAAAGGAACTCAGCTTCAGAAAGAAAAGAATGATTCTACCCTAAAGATAATTACAGCAACCACCACAAACTTTCTCTGCCTCGATTGCACGCATAAACCAATCCAGAGCACTCACCTCAAAGCCAGTTACCGGCTCCGTCTAAAGACCATGCGACCCTTAACCCTCCTTGGAGGAACAAAATTGGGAGCTAGGTTATAGAGTAAAAGTGTGTTTACGATTTCATACATGCAGCAAATATGCTGCGTAAAACACCATCCACATTATGCTACAAGCAAGCTGCAATGGAGATTACCAAACCAACAATTAGAGAGCTCAAGAAAGTATGAACATCATGGGAATATTGCGAATGACAGCCAGATGCCGTTGAGTCTGATGATGGAGCATGCGAGGAGCTATTTGTGAATGTGCCATTTCTCCCTCCACTATATTGAAAAATGAAAAAAAGACAAAAAGCATAAATAATCAAGAGTGTAGAAGTAGAACAAGAAAAACAAGTTTTGGGACAAGGAACAAGGCAATGTTAACTGCAGATACTAAGCTAACAGAAGAGACAAAGACGATATAGAATGACTGACTAATAGCTGATAAACAAACCTAAAGCCATACCTTCCTGGATATATACAAGGCCCATTACCTGCAATAGAAAAACAAATAGTGATCATGTAAATCAAAACATTGTCCCCCAGAACAATAGCCTGAGGAAAAATTTATGCAGATTTATTCGTGAAAAGTAGAGCGAGTATTTCATATTAAAAATTCTTAAAAACAGATGTGAACCAGTATCTTATAATGGCTTAAATTAACCATTTTTCAAGGGAAACAGTCAAGTACTTATTGCTTATATTTCAAAATTTCTAACTCCGCCTGACACGAAAAAGATTTTTGCTGAGTTCCTTATCTGCTAAGTGCTATGCATGTGTGCATTGCATGTGGAGGAATATATCACAGCATTCATAATTCAGAAGCACCGTGAAGCTGAAAAATTTAGATATACTAGGCGATCGACCAGTTCATAGCTTGTGATTTCATTCCTTTTTTTGGGTTTTCCTGATTAACATATAAATTTTCCCAAATGCTTGTAGCAAACTGAATAGTTAATCTGAAAGTTGAATCTCAAACTTCCAGTTCTGACAACATTTTAAAGCCTGTGGTAGCATTTCAATTGAACAAGACTCTGTGGTGTTGGATCACTACTTCAAATGATCGAGTTCACAAATTCATGTAAGATGGGTATTCACAAAGAACATAGTTTTGACTACTTACTAGGATCAGTCGTACTGACTGTAGCAACCCCATTGAAGTTGCATGTTCCATCAGCCATGCCCATCTTGCGATAATATGCATCAAAAGCATATGATGCATGAGCTAGCACAGTATTTGGTTCATAACAAGGATTTCCTTGCAACAACGGAGTACAGTCTACTTTTCCAGGTCCACAAGCCCAATCCAATGCAGCTTGCACCATCTTCTTTTCCGCATTTTTCTTTGCAACACAATAGGTTTGGTTTGTAGTGTCATTTGCTAGCACCGTTCCAGATCCTGTCAAGTGCATGGTATAAACTGGCATTCCACTGGAATCGAAGAGTCCCCAGTTCTTCTCCGAAATAGAATCAGGTCTAAGATCTTCATTGTAAAGCTCATAAATATACGTACTAATTGCAATGCCGGGATGTTTGGGGGTCCCAGTGTTGTTAAGAACATGCCTAATCAAGTTACTATTATATGTGTTAGCATTGTCAAGAGAGGCTTCTGGCTCCGAGGAGTCACCTTTGGAAGGCCAACCTGATTCGGTCACTATAATGGGAATGTTAGTGAAGTTCAAGTAGGACATAGAAAAATATGCAGCATCAACAACGGCATCAAATACATTAGTGTAGTGAAGGAGTGTGTTTGTATCAACAGCTTCCTTGTTAGGGGGAAGGGGACGAAAGAGAGCATAGTCCAATGGGATCATACCACTGGATTTCACATAATCATAATATGGATATACATTGAGCATAAGATAGGATCCGGTGGACTGCAAAAATTTGAGCAATGGAACCATGACAGAGTCCAACGAGCGATTGAAGAAAGCTTGTGAGGGCGGAAATGAGTCGAGGACAATGGAAGAAGAGTGCGGAGTGGAAACTTTTATTTTGGAGTCAAGATTAGCAGCAACAAGGGCAGAGTGAATAAATCTCATGGCAGAGACCAATACAGGAGCAGCATTAGGAAGAGTGGTAAGGATTTCAGAGCCGATGGCTATGGCAGTGATGTTAGTGGCTGGAAAATGAGTGAGAATATTCCGAGAAACCCAATTGGCGGCAGTGGAGTTGGACTGACCAATTCCTAAGAGCTGATCATTAGGGACAGAAACAGTGACGTGGATTCCAGTATTAGCAAGTGCAAGTAGCATAGCTTGGTCGGCATCAAATAGCCTGACATGTCGAATCTGCTGTGCTTTGAGGAGGGCCACCACTTTAGTTGGACTAGGCATATCTGAGACGTCGGTGCCAATGTTTACCCCAACGAAAGCCTCTGAAAGAAAGAAGAAAGATGGATGAGAATTCAGCTAAGCAGAAGAAATGTCATCCCAATCAACCGGCATACACAGACAATCAACTTGAAGACCTTCAATCAAGACTTCTTGTGCAGGAAAGCAGTAATCTGATTAAAGGGAAATCAGAATAAAGGAAAAGAAGAGAAAAATGGAAATCTTAGCTGTCTATCGATCCTGGAGAATGTGTTGGACTTATTAGTTCTGATTGATAATAGGCATCCTAAGAAAATATATTTTTCTACTCTCAACTGACTCAGTAATTTACTTCTAGTAGTCAATCTTCATAATCAAATTGATTTGATTTAACCTAAGAGAATCACACATCAAGTAAAGCTGTTCATCTTTTCTTAAGGCATGTAGACTTTCCAACATTTGAGCTACGCACAGTTGCTCCCTATCTTGCGACTAACATTGACGCGAGTTGCTAGAAGCTGAAGAGACACTATCGAAAGGCTCCAGCTCTTCAATTACTAGTACTTAAAAATCCCAAAGCCATTGCAGCATGCTTTCAAATTTTCCAGTGTTCCAAGATGTGAATAAGAAAACAGAAGTTTCTAGCAACCCATAGATACCCTACTAAGCCTCCGTCAAAAACTCTGTACGGTCATTAATATGAATCTTTTTAGCAACTCATTCAGCTCTTTATTGAGCTGCATTAACTATTTATATAGCTTGAGCTAGAGGTCTTAACTAGGTTTAAGCATCAACAGTTTAAATTCAGTTAAATGAGGTTTTGTCATTAACTGTGATGGTCTACACACTCCTAATTAAGTATCATAAAGACGAAAAACTAATAAGAAAACATGACTATTAGCCATGATATACACCTTTCCATTTCTGAGATTTTTTTGTCGAATGTTAATTGAAATATTAGGTTCATCCAAAAGACAGAAACAGAAAAAGCCGACTCCTGTTAATAATATCCAAATAAAGTCAAAGGTATTGCACTTTCCCAATTTATCGAACGCTCGTCTTCCCTATCACAATTGACGCTCTCTACTGCTCTTTCTGCTCGATTAAGAGGAGAAGCAGAAAGTAAAGGATTGATTTCCTAAGGTATGCTATTTTCTTCAAATTTACCCTATTTTTGGTTCTTATATCGGAAATCAATTGTATCTGTCTCAAATTTTTTAGTTTTTCGTGGTCAAAGTATCCAAAATACTAAATCGTCTGACAAGATCCAGTACGGATCCCATAACCACACTCACAACAATATAGTGTCGACACTGCTGCGGCACCTAAGATAAATAGAAAAAACAAAGTGCTCATATTCAAGAACATAACGTGAGTAGAAATAAAGACGACAGAGGAAATAATATAGTTTACACAAGCTAAATGGAGCAAGAAAATAATAGTAACAGAACTTACCTTCATCATTAAGAGAAAGAGCAGGAGCTACTAAAACAGAAAGAAGAAGCAGAAGATGATGAAGCAATAATCCCATTTCCCTCCTCATTTTCCTCTTCTAAGGCTTCAGTCTTGCAAAACCATAGCAAATGGTTTTGGTGGTGGGGG